>JAGKTI010012151.1:13107-25110 GCA_018397915.1 Birgus latro | reverse complement strand
GTGCCGGAGGTGGGGCTGGAGTTAGCTCGGTTGCTAGAGTGAGAAGTGGTTGGAAGAAGTTCAGGGAGCTGTTGCCTCTCCTGACATTGAGAGGACTCTCCTTACGTGCTAAGGGGTCTTTGTATGCAGCATGTGTTAGGAGTGTGATGCTGTATGGTAGTGAGACCTGGGCAGTAAAGGAAGAAGATATTCGCAGGTTCAAACGTACAGAAATGACAATGATTAGGTGGATGTGCAGTGCGTCCCTGCGTGCAAGGCCTGGGGGGGCTGGGCTTACGATAGAAGAGTTGAGAGGTAGGATGGGACTGGAGTGTATTGGTGTTGTGATGAGGAGAGGCAGGCTGAGGTGGTTTGGACATGTGGAGAGGATGGGGGAGGATAATTGGGTACAGAGGGTGAGAGGTGTTAATATTGGGGGAGGGGTTGGGAGGGGTAGACCGAGAAAGACATGGGATGAGGTCATTAAATGTGACTTAAGGGTTAAGGGACTGAATAGGGAGGCTGCCAGAGATCGAGCAGCATGGAGAGCCGCCATTAGGTGACCAAGGCCGACACATGCAAGCATGTTGGAGCCTTCAAAAATGAGCGATGAGCGATATAGATAGATAGATAGATAGATATCTCTATCATAATGTACAATTATATTATTACAATCAATTTTACACTATTATGATGAACACTATATATTTACATTACCAATTAACTTAACTGTTTGATAAGTAGATAAATATGTTTGTAACATACTCCCGACCACTGTGTAGATTGCAATACAAAGACGTGTCGTAGGTATGACAGTTTGGCATGACTGGGTGATGTACAGGCATTAATATAATTACAGCACAATATGTAATAAGCAGGTGGATATGTCTGGTGCATCAGGAAGAGAAACACAAACATCCCCTGGTCCAGACTACCAAGAATGTCAGACACACGATGTATGTCAAACACATGATGTAACTCGTGGAAGCCAGTTAGCCACGTGACGGATGCATGCTGGACACTGCACACACACATACACACACACGTTAGCCATCTGGAAAACAGGCACTAATATGTACCCAGAAATCAGGAGTAGGAGTAGAGTAGGAGGCTGGCCACCAGTAAGAGATTAGCTGTCACTCTGACAATCAGTTGGTCACGTCACTCTGTCCACGTCACAAGTGCAAGGGTAGGCAGTGAACAATATAAATGTGTCACAATAAAAACCCTTATCCCCAGAGTGTTTCTACTTCACCTTCACTCATGATATAAGATAGACAGAGGGGGGAGTGAGACCAAGAAAGTCCTACCTCGGAACTAGTGAAATGAAAACCCACAAATACAAAAAAATCCACGCTATCCGACGCCTAATGACTCTTTACATTGGTAGCAGCCCATATTGATCTATACTGCCTGACACAGACGCCTTGCCAATCTACAACTACCATCGCAGCCTCCTAAGCTACAACTATTATCAACATTTGGCATCAGCAGTAATCTACCATACTCTTCTAAACCCGACACCGATGGCAAAGAATCTCCACATTGGACACTGGTGGCATCTACCTACCTATCTTTTTTTTTTTTTATTTGCCCAACTCTGGGCATAGGCTTCACAACCTGCTCCCAAGGCCCACTAATCCTCCTACGTACCATACGCCTCTACGTGTCACCACTTTGGCATTAATACCCACCGTCCATATTGAATACATGCCAGGGCTGTCTCATACAGGATGGGTACAATGGTACCAGCGGAAATATTTTTACGACATGTCGGCGGGTCCTCCGGTAGATCAGTAAAATCTGATTTTATGGAATTCAGATCTTTAAACTGTTTCCTGCCCAAGCGGGGATTTGACCTTGGGTCCAGTAGGACTGCAGGCCATCTCTCTACCGGTTGAGCCACTGCCTCCCCCTGCCTTATTGACACTAGCACCATATTCAGTATTAATCTGCTGTTACAAATAAACACTCTAATTAAAGACATGGCAGTTTTAGGTCAAGTTAAAGTAAAAAACATATAGATCCCATTGTTCTCTACCTGTCTCGTCCATTACCAGGGCCACTGGACTGGAACAATGGGTGATGTTGAATTTGGACGAGCAAACTTCTCTTTAAGCCTAGCCCTGACCCAGGAGAGAACAAATTCACTGGATCCTACCAAGATGTACATCATGGATGGCCTCAGCTTCATCACAGCCAAGAGTCCCCCGAATGCGCCCTGGCCGAAGCTCATCACTCCTTTCCAGCGTGAGTTGAATAGGATATTGCAACAAAACCAATAGGGTGGGTTATGCCGTGACTCGAATCCCTTCTGGAAGTCACTACCTCGGCAACTATTTCATCATCTGTCCCCCTCCATCCTTAAGACTCAGCAGCAAGTCTTACAGTACTTTCATGCACTCCTTGTCAGTCATGTGTGTCAAAGTAGGTAGTTCAACCTCAACACGAGGCCAAAGTGGGTGAGAGTAGGCCATTTCAACCCAGTGACAGTGTAAGTCAGGCTAAGTAATTCTTGTGTAAGTCATAGTAGGAATTTTCCAGAGTGACAGTGTAAGATTTTTCAATGTAAGTCAATCCAGGAAATTCCAGTGTAAGTCAATGACAGATTTCCAGCGTAAGTCTGTCTGTCTGCCTATCTATTGCCAGACATCTTAATGCCACAAAGGGTGGCCAGAAACAAATCACCTTCATGTCGCCCTGTCCTCCGCAATTTCACTGCCCTCCTCCTAGCTCATACCCACTTCTCTCACATACCTCTCCACTCCATCCCCCCATCTCATCCTTGGCCTCCCCTCCCTCTCCCTCCGTCCAGCTCACTCAAATACACTCTTTCCTTAGTCTCTCGCTCTCCATCATCTCCACATGGCCAAACCACCTCAGTATATTTTTGCAAACGCATTCTATTACAACGACACCCACACCACAACGCTCCTTCACCTCCTCCTTTGGCAGTCTGTCTCTCTATGCAACTCCAAATGCTCCTCTTAAATAACTCATTTCCACTATCACTCTTGAATTCATTTTCATACGTTAGAGTTGGTACCAAGATACTCGCCTGCCTCAACTTCTTTACCTCCATGCACACTTCCATCTTTCTTACCACTGCTTTTAAGCAACCAGTAACTTTTCTTCCATGTTGTGCCCTTTCAAACACTTCATCCTCTACACTTCCATCCTTACTTATCACACTACCCAAGTACTTCAGTGCACTCACATGTTCCATTTCCTCATCATCTTAGCTCACTGTACATTCAATGACTTCATTTCTCTCGAAGACCATAACCTTACTCTTCCCTACATTCATCTTTAGATTCCGTTTCTTACACACTCTCCCACATTCATTCACCAAGTTTTGCAGTTCCACTTCGTCTTCACTTAAGAGTACAGTGTCATCTGCGAACAACAGAACAGGAAGTTTCCACACCGCTGCCCTCTTTTATCAGGGCCGCTTCAGCATTCACTGCCCTACCTTGTATCTGTTGTACAACCCCATCCACACAAAGACTGAATAGTCATAGAGACATGGCACATCCCTCTTTTGATCAAACATTCAGATAGAAAAATTCATTCAGTTCACTATCCATACGTAGTGAGCCTTAGCACCCTCATACATACTCTTTACGGCATTCAACTTCCCATTTACTCCATATATTCTTAATATTTTCCACATTCCTTGACTATCCACTCTGCCATATCCCTTCTCGAGATCCATGAAGGCCGCATACAAATTCCTTCACTTCTCTTTAAACTTTTGCACTAGCCCTAAGGATGAATACCTGATCTACACAACCTTTTCAAATCCTTAATATTCCCTGTTCTTCTCCAACTAATTCCGGTTTCCCTAACTTTGACAATAAGTACCCTTTCATATACTTTTCCTCTTACAGTCAGAAGACTAATGCCCCTGTGATTACTGCACACTTCTTTTTCCCCTTATCCTTTGACCATGGGAGTAATCAAACAAGACTTCCAATCCTCTGGGACTTTGCCTTTCTCCCTGGCCAGTATGCACATGTTCCATATCCATTCTACTACTATCTCTCCCCCATACTTCATCATTTCACCATGTGTTGGTCAATCCAGGAAAATTTAACGTTAATCCAGATAATTCTAGTGTAAGATTGTCTATGATAAATAAGTTCATGTATGTAATCCCAATGCAAATCGGTGTAGGAAGTGCTACAGTAAGTCAGTGTAGGACTCGGCATCGTCAGGCCAGTGTGGAAAACACCCACTTGAAGTCAATGAAGGAATTTCCAGCGTGAGTCAAAGTATGAAAGTCTTTCATCCTTCCGAAGTAAGTCAACGTGAGAAATTTCCATCTTAATATCAAAGGGAATCGAAGCAGGCGATCCCGAAGTGAGTCAGAGTATTCCAGCATGACTCAAGTAACTGCTGCTTTGACAAAAATAAATAATTCAAACACACACAAAGCGTGAGTTAGTTGTACACAGTTTCAACACCGGTCTTAGTAAACATTTTCAACTTGAGTCAAAGTGCGCAATACAGATGAGAATAACAATATTGCCCTTCTCCAAAGTGTAGCAACCTGAGGGTGGGCCAATGTTTTCCAGTACTTAAAAAACTAAGGATGGTTCACCAGCCTGCTTTCAGTAGTGACAGTTCATGACCGCAAAACATTCAGACACTCCTTATCTTTTGGTCACACACTCATGTCCTATCCAGCCATCTTTGTCTTGACCTATCACGCCTGAGTACCATGGAAGGCCAAGACGAAGATGGATGGGTTTGATAAGTAGATGTTTGAAGAAGAATTGTCTTGTGGTTGTGCGTACAGAACAACTAGCAAAGATATTCTTCGTACAGATAAGGTCATCGAAACAAACAATCGTAATGGCCAACTGGCCACTGAGTTGCATTTTATTATTTCCTGTACAAACAGAATATGTCCCAGAATTTCTTCCCACGCCACATTATTATATTTAAATGAACTAATCTTAATTACCCCCTTTACTACAAATTTAAATTTATGTACTTGAAATGAAGTGGATATTTGAATGTGTCTGGTGGTGTATACGAAGGATGAAGAGATTTTCACAGCAATTTATCTACGTATATCAGTTCTGTACTACACATTACCTTATTAAACTTCCATTACAATGAAAGTATGAGTGTGTGAGGTGGGTTGTGTTTGCAACAGGGTTTTGCTCTATTAATTTTCTACCGCATTCAGACCACCAGTCTTCTTCATTTACACACTTCCTTCTACTAAGCTTTTCTTGCAGTGAAGGTGTGGGTGTACATGGTGTGTTTTGTGTAATGGTGTTGAATTTTAATTTTCATTACCGTGCTTCAGCTTTATGTTTTTGTTCACTTATATACACCAGATTCTCTTCAAACTTCAATTTCAGCGAAGGTGTGGGTGTGTGTGGTGGTGTCTGTGTGTTGTGGGGTTCTGTTTTACCAAGTCTTCTACCTCATTCAAGCCACCATCTCCTCCACCCGCCTTCTGGATTCCCACGCCTCCATGAGCATCCTGGCTTCTTTCCTCAGCCAATCCCTCTATGGCTACCTCTGGCTCTCCGCGGGCAGGGTGAGAATGAACCACATAGCCTTTTTATCATCGCCTGATATTTATTTTACACTTGCTGTTACTCAGGATATAGTAACACACACACACACACACACACACACACACACACACACACACACACACACACACACACACATATATCAAAGGCATACTCTCAATTGTCATTTTAGAAGCCAGTGCCGCATCTGGATGCTAATGTCCTTGTTAATGTAATCTGTTTTCCAATTAAATAAACAAAGAGACACTTTATTTAACTAATGCTCCATTGATAACAATATTTTTGGCAATTTGGAAATATATAAGCTCTTGTTTGATCACATTATCTGATATACTTATATCTATTTTAGGGAGGTTATTATAAACTGCTAGGTGCCGAGTCTAGCAGATTCATATAACACTACCATTATAATCTGGTGTTCATTTTAAAAGTCATATTGTCACAATGTCGACTCACGACGGTCCTATTCTAAATATTATTCATGTGCTTGTACATTGATTTGGTGGCATGCAAAAAAAAAAAATGCAAAAGATAAATGCAGAGAAAAAGGAGAGATAATGAAGACATTTTATAGTGTTACATCCCCTTCCAACACTGCCACAGGCCCCAACAGCAGTGGTTCAGTACAGAACGGACGTTGCCCAGCAAACTGTTCTACCTAGAGGCAGCCTTTCAGTGTAATTGATTGATTGATTGATAAAATGCATGGCAACAAGCTCATATGGTGCCGTATAAGCAAAAATTATAAGCCTTAGAAACATAAAAACATTAAAAAGCAAAATTCCATATTAAAAAACTAGATATCTAAGTAAAAAGCAATGCAATCATAAAAGGTGAAGGAGGCCAGCCTCCTTTAGAAATAAACACACATCGTTCCAAGGGGTACAAGGCTCTCCCCCAAGCATCGAAGAGAGACAGTAAACACCACCCTCCCCTCAATGCCTAAATAGCAGCCGCCGACATAAGTCACCCAAACTGGGACATTCACCCAGCAAATGCCCGACAGTAAGGGGAACCAAAGAGTCATCACAGAATGACTGCACATCTCTAAACATTAGGAACTCATGTGTGAGTTTGATATGTCCAATGCAAAGGCGAGCCAGAACAGTCTCGAACTTACGAGGCATTGTAAAACAAACTCTCTGAGAGACGAACTTGGTGACTTCCTTTAGCTTGCTGACAGGAACGCCATCCCACCACAACTGCTAACAAGCACAAAGAGCAGACAATAGGGAAGTGCGTAAATCAGTAGCAGATAGAGGACATGACGCGTGTACAGGTCGCAAAGCTGCAGCCTTAGCTAGTGCATCTACCTTTTCATTACCTATGACACCAAGCCACTCTCTTCCCCGATGACGAATAAGGAACAGCCACTCCAAAATAGCAAAAACTATAGGATGTGAAAAGTTAAAAGAGTCCAGGGCCAAAAGCGCCCCTTGCGAGTCGCTAAAAATAGTAAAATAATTGGCACGGTGAACCAACACCAACTTCAGGGCTAAAACGATAGCTGATAACTCTGCAGTAAAAACTGAGGCAGCCAAAGGAAGACTACCTCCACGGCTAAAACTGGGAAATACCACTCCAAAACCAACACCAGAGGCGTATTTAGAGCCATCAGTATACACAGGCACAGATTCACCATGACTAGAAGAATATTCTAAAAATAACTGTAAAAGACACTGAGGAGTGACAGAATCCTTAGAATCTGCAAAAAATCTGCAGAAAGTTACCTTGGGCAAGATCCAAGGTGCAACCCTCGGGATCCGAACACAACTGACAGGTACTGCGGACAAACCAAACTCCTCCATATCCCAAACCCTATATCCAAACAGACGAGGCATGCGAGGATGTCTACTATAATACAAAAAACAGGACTGCCACATCACACACTCATAGACAAGTGAGTCTGGAAGACAACAAATCTGGAGCCAGCACTGTGCTGCAACAGACTGGCGCAGTAGATCTAAGGGAGGCACACCAGCTTCCACCAACAAGCTGGGAATCGGAAATGACCGAAAAGCTCCAGTTGCAAGGCGAAGACCAGCATGATAGACAGCATCTAGAGTTTTTAATTTGGACTCTGTGGCAGAGGAGTAGACCTCACAGCCATATGATAGCTTGGAAGTTACAAAAGCCTGAAACAGATGCAAGTGTCCTCCGATCAGCACCCCAAGAGGTATGGGACAGAACCCTCAACAGACTGAGAGCCTTCATACATAATGCTTTAAGATTTGCCAAGTGTGAAACCCAAGTCAAACGGCGGTCAAACATCAGGCCGAAGAATTTAATCTCTGCCACACAACGGAGTCTCCTGCCACAAAGCTGGAGATCAGAGTCCAGGTGTATCTCTCTCATCCTACAAATGTGCATAGCCACAGTCTTAGAAAGGGAAAACCAAAAACCCTTGGAAATGGCCCAGGCAGAAATCTTGTTCAAAGCAAGTTGCATACACCGCTCAATAGCAGACATGTGGGAGCCAGAAAACGATATAGCTAAGTCATCCACATAAAGTGATGAGGATACCCCAGCAGGCACAGTGTCAAAAATACCATTAATGGCCACCGCAAACAGAGAAACACTTAAGACACTCCCTTGTGGGACACCTTCCTCCTGGCACAGCGGCGCAGAGAGGGTAGAACCCACACGGACCTGAAACACACAATCAGTCGAGAAGTCTTCAAAAAACACAGGCATGCGACCATGTAAACCAAAGGCATGAAGTTGTTGGAGGATGCCATGGCACCAGGCAGTGTCATAAGCCTTCTCAAGGTCAAAGAACACAGCCACAAGATGTTGCTTAGAGGCAAATTTTCGCAGATCGATGCCTCGAGCCTGATAAGGTTGTCTGAAGTACATTGGAATTTACAGAAGCCACTCTGCGAAGGAGAGAGAAAGCAACCCTTTTCTAGAAACCACACAAGCCTGACATTGACCAACTTTTCGAACAGCTTGCACACGCACGATGTTAAAGCAATTGAGTGATAGTTGGTAACATGGGAAAGGTCCTTACCAGGCTTGGGAATGGGGAGGACAACACCCAGCTTCCAACTCTTGGGAATAGAGCCCTCACCCCAAACCCTGTTAAAAAGGTCTAATAAAAACTGAAGTGAATCAGTCGGCAGATGACGGAGCATAACGTATGGAATTTCGTCAGGCCCAGGAGCTGTGTCACCACACTCTGAGAGGGCAGCACGTAGCTCACGAGGACTAAAGTCTAAATTATACGGCTCTCCACCACGAGAGTGAAAGTCCACACCCAGTCTCTCCTGATTCCTACAAAAGCTAGCACCCAGTTTAGAAGGATCTTTTTTTGAGACAGCATAAAACTGACATGCAAAAGAAGAGGCAGACACAAGATCTTCATGAAGTCGCAACACTGGTGGGGGGGTGGAGAACCTACCAGAAATCTTGCGCACGTTTTTCGACACCATTGGCTTTGGGGTAGAGGACGTAACTGTAGAAACATACGACCTCCACAAGTTACAGCGAGCATCCTTCATGACCCGTCTGTAGTGAGCAAGAGCTTTGCGAAATTGGATTTTTAGAAAAACAACATCACGATTGGCAAAATACCGACCGGCAGCCGCTTTGTAAGCTCCTTTTGCTATAGAGCAGTCATCATTCCACCGCGGCACAGGTCTCCGGGAAAAAATTCCAGAAGTCCGTGGGATGGAATGAACCCCTGCTGAGAAAAGAGTCTTAGTAAAATAACGTTCGGTGTCACCGTTAGTTGAAAAATCAGTAACCTTGTAGGCAAATACACATAGTTCCTCAAAGAGAGACCAATCAGCCCTGTCAAGACACTAGCGTGGCATACGCGCTGCAGGAACAGAGCGAGTAGTCTGGACCAACACAGGATAATGGTCACTACCATGTAGATCATCCAAAACCTCCCAGGAAAAATCAAGGACAGAATCAGAGGAGGAGATGGTGAGGTCAAGTGAATACGTGCCAGTCTAAACGTGAAAATGGGTCGGCCTCCAATCGTTTAGGGCAACCAAATCTAGATCCCCAACCAGAGATGCAAGAAGATCACCCCGGGGATTTGAAAGTGAGTCACCCCAAAAAGGATGGCAGCCATTAAAGTCATCAAGCAGCAGAAAAGGGGGAGAAAGTTTACTAGTAAGGGTCTCTATGACATCGCACATAACAGGAGCGGAAGGTGGGAGGTACAAACAAAAAAAGGTGTAACGCCTCCCAAAGTTCATCTGGACTGCTAGAACTTGAAGGGGAGACTGTATTGCAAAGGAAATATAGTGGACATCAGATCGGCACAAAATGTCACATCCACCACTGTGACCACCAGGAGGAGATGCATGGAATACCTCATACCCCCTGATAGAAGGAACAGTCTATCCCCCACCATTGTCTCCTGGAGACAGACACAAAGCGGGCTCGTAGCAGAGCGTAATAACCGCAATTCCTCCCAATTTGCCATGGCACTTCTCAAATTCCACTGAAGACAGACTGGTACTGATTGAACCATACTAATTGGTATTAAATAATATGAACTGGGAAACACTAAGGCTATGTAGCAACCTCATTGGAAAGGGTGTGGAAGCCTTTCTTCCTAGGTGTGAAGCTCTGCCTCACCAACCGAGAGGACAATGAAGATTTTGAGTTTCCATGGGTGGAAGGACCCATACCCCAAGACCAGTTCCCCCCGTCGCCAGAATGAACCCGAGGCACAGAGGCCATCCTGGAAGACCCACTCACCCTTACCACACTTCCAGGTGGGGGTCCAGCTGGGTGTCAACCGGACCCTCCTCAGCCGAATCAACCAAGGGTTGGCTGCCGGGTGACTGATCAGAGGGAGCAGGTGACCGAGCCCTTTGAGTATCCAAAGACCCAGACCCTGCCACACCTGAGTAAGAAGCAGGGACCGTAATCTTAGATAGACCATCACTAACACCCACCACTGGCCGGGTTGTTGAGCGAGGCGCCCCCTCAGAATCTTTATGTGGCACAGATGT
Organism: Birgus latro; assembly: GCA_018397915.1. Taxonomy (NCBI): domain Eukaryota; kingdom Metazoa; phylum Arthropoda; class Malacostraca; order Decapoda; family Coenobitidae; genus Birgus; species Birgus latro. Next base: position 14,603 of record JAGKTI010012151.1, on the reverse strand, counting down.
TTGAACCTTAGATGGAGGGGAGTCACCCAAAGACTCCTCACTCCTTACCCGTTTGAGGTTGGCAGACGCAACCTCCATCTCTATGACAGAGCTTGAGGATACACTAGAAACCTCCAGGACTCCCGTCTCCCAGTATTACGGGACACCACGCACGGCAAACATATAGGAAGGCGACAGTCCCGCCCAAGATGGCAAACAGACTGGTACTAACATCACCAGCAGGCCTTCTCCACTAATGATGTAGGGGGTGCTTGGTTCACGAGGCGGACAAATGCCAAACCCTACAAAGGCAGGCATGCCCCTAACGTAGGTGGCACCGCCAACCACGCTTCAAGCCCCGCCACCACGTCAAGGTGACCCCCTGCAGCAGGGCCTTTCAGTGTAAAACAACAGAGCAGCACAGGCATTGTAAATATATACTGACTTCCTAAGTTCACTGTCTTTATTTTCCAAATAATTACGCTTAGTGCTTGCTAACTACACTTCTCTGTTTTCACAAGTACCGGAGCTATACAATCTTCACTAGCCGCAGTTACACCTAATACTTGCCAGCTTCACTGTTTTCACAAGAACTGTAGCTATACAGTCTTCACTATCCGCAATTACACTTAACGCTTGCCAACCTCACTGTCATCACAAGTACCGAAGCTATACAATCTTCACTGCACTGACACTGAACTACACTCAAACTGAATTGAAAACAGACTGAAACTGCTCCAGGCTCTTCCCCATCCTTATATAAGCTTCCTGTATTCTAGAGTGATCTACTATTTCTTCAAAGTTTTTGTGCATTCTCAAGGGAGCAAGGGTTACAACAGTTATCAACACAGAGACATCCAAAACATGCAAGAGTTTCTTAAAATGCATCACACTCTAAATTATTTAGCATACATACTGATATAGAAATACATGATTTAACAATCACGTAAATAAACTAGAGAAAAAGAGCTTAAAATTTAATGCTTAACTTTACAAATTACCTCTGCTCACAAATAGCATGCTAAATGGCAATTCTGACTTGTAACTGAAAAATACGAGAAATACTAAGAACCTTCCAGTACTTCCTATCTAGCAAATCCTGCTTCTCAACAATAGCATCACTCTGAAAGAAGTGTAGCAGCTGCTTACCATCTCCAGGTGTTTCTCGGGTTCTGGCTTCTGTACGCCTTCTTGGTGACAGCCCACTACAAGACCTCCCTCACCAGCAATTTAGCAATGCCCTTCATTCCCCCACCACTAGACACACTCCAGCAGCTCCTTGGCTCCAACCTGAAGTATGGTGTAATTGATGTTAAGGTTGGTATTCACCAAATGGACCAAGACTCCTATACATTTGAGATACAGAATGAATAGCTTTAAAATAGTTTAATAGTTTATCCTCTTCCAGTACATATATAACTTAACATAATCTGCTCACTCAGTTACTTGGTTAATATGATTTGGAACAAACTTTAGTTTTCAGATACTCAGGATAACCAGACAAAAAAAACAAACAC
>JAGKTI010012150.1:14828-25112 GCA_018397915.1 Birgus latro | reverse complement strand
TCTTTTGTTTTCAGACGAGATCAAATAGACATTTGTTCTCCTGTGTGTCAGCATTTCGCCTGGTGCTTTCCCCCTTTACTTTCTTCAGTGTCCCACATTCATCTTTCTTACTGATCCAGTTCTCCTTTCTCGCCTTTCTTCCTCTCCCAGTCAAGCTGCAATCACAAGTACAACCATTGCTTTCGTTGTATATACATGTATTCAGATTCTCTTTAAGAGTATCTCTCCTCCTCATTGCTTTCTTTTCTACACTTGCATGCACCCTTTGGTTTCTCCTTGTAATCGGTCTCACCTAAACTGCATGTACCTTTATAGGAAGTAGTAGAAAGACAGCAGGACTGTAGTAGGAAAACGTGGAAGGGCAAGAAGAGATAGAGGATAATCTAAGAGACTATGGGAATAAGGGAGGTATGGAATATAATGGAATATAATGGAAGTAAAGTACTTCATGAAGGATAGAGACAAATCGATATACACGTAATATGCAAGCCTAATATGTTTTTTTTTTCCTTTAACGGAGTTCTTTCTGTTCCACATGCATTATGATTCACATTATGTTAATTTTCTTGCCTGCAAAATTTTTGAAAGTTGAATGAAAAGGATATGAATGTGTAGTCTATTTCACCTGTAGCATTGTTCAATCCTCTGCTTTTGTAGATGATGATGAAGTTAAGGCATTGTTCAGTCCTCTACTTTTATAGATGATGATGGAGTTAAGGCATTGTTCAGTCCTCTACTTTTGTAGATGATAATAAAGTTAATGCATTCTTCTTCTTGTGCTATTTCGCTTGCTTTTCTCTATTTTTTACGTGTATAACAGTGCAGGAGTTTAACAGCTCGTTCCCTTAGTTCCAGTAGCATGTTTGCCACGAAGTTTTACGTGCCACCACCAGTTCTAAATACCCACCGCCCGACCTGAGTACGTACTAAAGCTGTGTTCATAGATAACTGGTGCATTGGATCCTTTTGTGTTATTGGCTCTCGTGAAAGAGCAGTAAATGTTTTGTCACCGAATTTCAGTTCATCAGACTGTTCCTTGCCCCAACATGGGTACTGATTCTCACCGTCGGGTGTAAATATTCATTATAAACAAATACAGTAATGGTTAAGGCTAGCAACATCACACTAACCAGAAGTTTGACTGGTTTATATTTGATTCTCTCTCTCTCTCTCTCTCTCTCTCTCTCTCTCTCTCTCTCTCTCTCTCTCTCTCTCTCTCTCTCTCTCTCTCTCTCTCTCTCTCTCATTCAAGTTACGTTACTTAATATTTTCTCATCCTGTGATAAATTTTACATTTATTATATTGCATATAATATGTTCCCTCGCATAGTCCCTTTCTTGTCCACATTAAAGTTTATTACACAAGAATAATGTGTTCATCACCCTGATATTAATTTCTGAAAGTAAACAATAATTTTGTGTTTTACTTTCGGTTTATTCAGCGCAAAATGTCAGCGGTCGTCAAAAGTGCAGTACCGTCTCGAACATGGGTTTGCATTATTATTTCCCGACACAAACGTGTTCAGAGTTTTGTGTTCCTCCATTACTCAGAATCGTCAAAAAACTTATGAGGCTTACATCCATCAAATAATTTTTGAGCATGTAATTGGATCATCATATTCATTTAAGGACACCAGGAGCTCAGATACTAAATAGATCTCAGTACTGGTTTTAAATATTGGCGATATACTGAGAAACGTGGTTTTGCTGAGATTAGTAAGGGGAAAAAAAGAAGAAACACTATAAAAAAGGTGGAAATTATATGTTTCTCGGAGTGGAAAACTAATTTTGAAAGTGGTACAAGATATGGCTGTTAGAGTGAAAATGGGATGAATGAAAATACAGTAGAAGAAAATTTAGGAGCACATGGAAATCGGTTCAAGGTGAGAGTAGGGCAGTGATAAATCTTTTTATTATTGCTGAGGCACAACAGACGAATGAGCTGAGTAAGAAAATGACGCTGTCAGAAAGAAACTGAGACGTGAAAAATGTTGCATAGTGCAAACGCAACTAATAATGTTGAGGTATACCGAGAAATTGTTAGGACATACGCCATGGGCGGGCGGACCTAGGAATATTTTTGAGGTGTTGCCCGTATCATTTACGAAATTACTGAGGGTTCAACATCGTCTTTATCTAAGTTAACTAAGTAGCATTTGTCAGCAAACTTGGTTTGTGTGAGAGAAATAAACATAATAAATAAAAATGCAGTTCATTGCTGCATAGTACCGGGTATTTCCTTAAACCCGTGTCCCATATTCAAGATCATCTTCGAGAACGGCCCCGATCACCACGATCTTACCCTTGAGGTATGATCTTTGTGAAATGCCACGATCATACCCCAAACTGTAGGCCTTAACGGTCATTTCACGACACAGTCACGTTAGTGCTAAAATACACAAAGAAATTGCTCCGGCATCCCACGACACCCTATGGAAGCGTCACGTTATCCTGACGACGCACTACGATCATCCCTCATTTAAAAAATAACGGTCACTTTGACTCCAAGTTACGCCAAGACATTGCCACGGAACGCTACGTCAAGTTACGACACGCAACGAAACGCCGCGGAACCGCTAAGTTACCGCTAAATCACCGCTAAGATTATCAAGACATACGAAGATGGCCAGGATCTTCGGTGCGAGGCTGTACATTATATAGCAGGGTGGAGTATAGGCAGGTGTGACTTGGCCTTACACTGCTTTTATTTTTCGAGTGCTTGTGTATTAGTGTCTTTTTGTATATTAGTGTCTTTTGGAATATTTGGGTGTCTTTTGTATATTTGTTGGCATCTTTTGTGTAGTTGAGTGTGTTTCGTGTATGTGATTTTTGTGTGTGTATTTGAATCTCGTACATACAGACTTTTTGGCTTAATGGCCACCTATGGCCGATAGCCATTAATTCAAGAAGGAAGAAGCAGGTATCAGTTGCCAAGTGCAACTTGTTGTTACGACACATCGTCACACCTACAACAAGCTACGACAGTCTACGAAAAGCTAAGACACGCTAAGACACGGTAAGTCACAGCTAAGACAAATGAAGTTACCGTGACGACATGTCACGTTCTGCTCCTTGTCGGCGCCCACGCCGACAATTTTTGAACATTCCAAAAATTGCCGTAACGCGCCAAGGACCGCGAAGAATGACCAAGTTCTCCACGTCAGCGCTACGTCATCGCTAAGTCACACCACGTTACTCATGACGACATGCGGCGACACACGAAGACCTGAAGGTCGTGGCGTGTTGTGGGAAAGTTCCTTACAGTGGGACATAGGCTTTAGTGTGATAAACCAAGGTTGTTATCCCGGCAGCATGGCCACCACCCCAGGATCCGCCCACGTTGGTAATGGCTAACCCCAAAAATGAGATATAATAATAAATATGAATGATTGTTGTTTTAGTGAAGCGAAAAAACTCTGAGTATACCTTTGTATGACATATGGATGATTAAAGTAAATATGTACTTATATTTGTGGAAATGGACTGTGGAGTGTTGTAAGTTAAGTATCCAAGAATAAAAAAAAGTAAGAACGTTTTGATGCTAAGGAATATTTTGAACGCCTAGCGCTGCAAATGAAGAGAATAGTTTAAAATGAGAAAAGTATGCGCATGCTACTGATATGTAACTTAGTCATGTAAATAAACAATATAAGCCATATTGGTTTTATATAATACTGTTAAATGTTAAATAATGTGGAAACATATCATTGTTTAGCAGTGCTCACTTTAAACATGGACGAAATATGTTATTAACACGGAGAGAGAGTATACTTCGCGCATACACTTTGTGTTCATGAAATATTCAGATCAATAACGGTATCACTGTTGCAGGAGTTCAGTATAGGCCGACTTTCACTGTTGAATGGAATTCCAAGCACTCATAACGAGCCGCACTAGTCCCCATTTATTTTCGTTTCGTTTCGTTTTTCAATGCTCCAATATGCTTGCATGTGTGGCCCTTGGTCACTAATGGCGGCTCTCCATGGTACTCGATCTCTGGTAGATTCCCTGATCAGTCCCTTATCCCTGAGGTCTCACTCAATGACCTCGTCCCTGGTCTTTCTCGATCTACCTCTCGCAACCCTACCCCTAACATTAACACTTCTTACTTTCTGCACCCAATTATCATCCCCCATCCTCTCCACAAGTCTAAACCATCTCAATCTACCTCTTCTTATAACAACACCAATATACTCTAGTCCCATCCTACCTCTCAACCCTCCCATCGTAAACCTAGCTGTCCCAGGCCTCGCACTCAAGGATGCACTGCACATCCATCTAATCATTGTCATTTTTGAACGTTTGAGCCTGCAGGTATTCTCTTCCTTTACTGCCCTGGTCACAGTACGATACAGAATTACACTCCTAAAACATGCCGCATACTAAGATCCCTTAGCACGGAGGAAGAGCCCTCTCCATGTCAAGAGAGGCAACAGTTCCCTGAACTTCCACCCATTTCCTCACTCAAGCCACAGAGCCCCACCTCAAGCACATAACATGTCTCCCAAATAACAAAACTCTTCCACACATTCAAGAGACTCATCAGCGAGGTCAGTCCTTTCATACCCTGACAATCTCCACATCTCCCCAACACACCGCACACATAAAATCAGCCTTATCTCGCAGTCTACCTCTAATACACTATATCTCTCATCCATACACTTATCTCCAGCACTGCACAAGATGGAATTACTTCCCATGCTCCTGCACGTGGGCTCTATTCCTCTTCTTTGATAGTACTGCCACCAACCCTAGATATCATCACTTTTGTTTTATCTGCATTTACTCTTAAGCCCTTGTGCCCCATACCATCTCTCCACCTCATAAATCTTTCCTCCACCTCCCTTTCATTCTCTGCAGTCAACACCAAATCATCAGCATGCAATATCTCCCACGGGAGTCCATATCTGAAGCCACTTGATAGGGGATCAAGTACCATGATAAACAACAAGAGGCTCAAGACTGACCCCGGATGCACACCAAGATTCGCGGAAAACTCGCCATTCACCCTCATACGTAGCCATAATCAACCTAACTAGCCACTTCTCAGTCCCAAGCTTTCTCATTGATCACTTCACCACCTCCCGGGGGACTCTGTCAAGGGCCTTCTCCAAATCAGCAAAAACAAAGTACAAATCCCTATTCTTTCCTATGTATTTTTCCTGAAGCTGTTGAACAATGAATATGGCATCAGTGGTCCCTTTGCCTGGCATAAACCCAAACTGCATTTCATCGGTATTCACTCTTTTTCTAATCTTACCTTCTAGAACTCTCTCCCTTACGTTACTATCTGGTCTAGAAGCTTTATGTCTCTATAATTTCCTCTTTTCGGGGAATCACCCTTCCCCTCGTAGACATTTACAGTTACACTCTTCAGCCAATCATCTGCTACAGTAAACTCATATATAATCGTATTTATCAAGTCAGCAATTAATCCGACTTATATCTCCTGAGGCTTTCAGCATTTCAGCACTCAACTCGGACACATCTGCAGCTTTCCTAACCTGCATCCTGCCTATTGCCCTGCTCACAGTAGCAGCGTCAATCAAAGGCCAAGGGCCAAACACTGGATCTGCTGGCTTCAAAACTTCCCTGTCCCAGTCAATCCTCTCATTGAACACCGGGTTGTAAAGCTCTCTCCAGGTGTCATTAATACCCCTCTGTTCGCCACTATCTCTCATCATTCTTCACACTCTGCTCACATCTGATATCCCCGTTTTTCCTCTTCATCTGATTTGCCACCTAAAATATCATACTCTTCCATTCAACACTATTTATGTTTAATACAAGTACAGTGGTTGTAAATGACAGGTAAATGGTATTAAGGAAACACTCTTTAACACGTGCCAGTACTGAAGCCTTACCTAGTCAGTGGAACCCGCCAACAAAAACACTCACGTTGCACGCTTACCCACTGCTGCAGTAGACGCCCACCCTTGTGTGTTTATATACTGGTGGCCATCGTGCCGCACCAGAACCCATCGACGTAAATCAATTTTTTATCCCTTATGTGCGTAACTCGAGCTGGCATTTACTATCGAAANACATTGTCTTTCTTTCGGAAAAGATAAATTTTCATTGCGTGTTATGTGCTGAGGATATAAGTATTTTCAGAAAATAACAGTACATTTCCTGCGGCATAAGACAGCATTTTTTTCCTGTGTCATAAGAAAGCTCTCTTCTCCTCTGTCATAACAAAGTATTTTTTTAAAAATGGGATAAATACTATGCAATTTATTCATCCATCATTCAGTCTTTTATTGTCCCACCAGAACCGATGGAACTCGGGGCTAGTAGAGGCACTGATGGTGTGAGGGCATTATGGGAGCAATAAATAGAAGCCACACCTCAGTTTTCACTCTTATTATTACAGAAAAATCTTGTTAATTTACTCATTCCTGCATCCAGATGATGTATTTCAAACAAAGAAACATCGATTACACTGAAAGGGTTAATGAAATTATAAGTAACCTCCACAGTTTGAAAACATCTCTCAGCAACGGAATACAGTAATTGGGCGATGGGAAAAATATAATGAATACATGATCTGTGGCTGTAGTGGTTAAACAGTTATGGGTCACATGTAGTTCACGTGCATTAATATAGTTGTTTTTGTTGTGGCTCCAGGCTCATCAAACGTGAACCCAGTGGACTGCAGGCTTAGGTTACTAGCGTCCTGCAGCCTATTGCCCTCATGCAGGGAACATGGCAGTAACTGAGGGACGTTTGCTTAATGTAATAATTGAACCTTCCGGTCATATCGATGCCACCGCATGAGGTGTTATGCCCCAGAATATATAGTTGCAACACTAGGTTCATCTGAGTGTGAACCCACTGGACTGCAGGCTAAGTTGCCCTCTTCTGTAGACTACTTTTGGGGGGTAATAGAAGGACTTGAGTGCATTTGTCCAACCGGGCATCTGCATCGCCCACTAATATTGATGCCACCAAATGAAGGCGTCCCTCTGCTGAAATCTATTTATTCGGTCCTTCTTTTCCTGAGGTTATGAACATCATCTTTAGCTTCATCGCCTCCCGTATATTTTCTTACATTCATGGAGCAGTTGGTTAATTTCTTTAGCAACTGTCGTCAGTGTTTCAACTTGTTCATCAACAATGTCTGTTTGTAGTAATGTGTTAGATGTACTGATATGTCAAGGAGTTTATAAAGGTTTCAGTCACGGAAAGTTTGATGATGGGTGAAAGTTTAGGTTTATCGATATTGGCTGTGGCAGTAGTGTGAGGGATTGTATTAGCGTGTATTACTGTCTCTGTCCATTCGTGATGATAACACTGAGAAGGACTGTAGAGGTTGCAAAATTCAAGTAGGCTTGTCTGTAATTTATGAAAGTTTGTTTTTTGGAATAATACTCCACTTTGTTTTTATTCAAGTGATGTTCAAATATATTCCAAGCATACCGATCTAAAGATATCAAGACAATTAAATGCGTTAAAGAGAGCTTTAGGGTGTCCATAGATGCGGCTTGTTAAAACAAAGGGTAAATTCCTACAGTGTATTTAAATCCATGCTCCACGAACGCCTGATTGGCGATAATTATCTTCCTATCAACTTATTCTTGTCAGGCTGTTGTTTTGCATAGACAAACACCTTCACCACACCCGTTATTATATCAAAATATATTTTTAGATATGTCTACATGTACGATTGGGTGTAGAAACGTAGCCAGTTTTCGCTAATGCAGAGAATTTCTGTCCCTTTTATACAATAAAAGTTTCACTTCATCAACGTTAGACTGTAAATACTGAACATTAATGTGTCAGAGTTCAAGATTACCCTTATTAGCAAAGTAACAGGTTGGACCTTTGACTCAGTTCTTGATACTGTTATGATTTCACAGGCAGATTTTATGGCCGTACCGGCAGGAATTTTGTACACTGAATTTACGATCGAGTCTGCAATTTGACTGGCTTTGATTAAGTACTCTGTGGCGAGGCAGGAAGTGTTTATTTACGTTCACCTGGGGATGGGTTGTGGTGGTATGATGTGAGAGTGGAGGTGAGGAAGAATAGTGGGAGGGTTGTGACCTGTCACCTGACGTCTCTTGCAGTTTCACCGTTTTAGGCCTTTCCAAAACACATATATTGATCTTGGGCCGCCCCAGACCTTGTCCTCAGTTGCAGTTGTGAGGGAAGTCGTTTGGTTTCCCCAGCTCTCCTCTCTGCCGTGGCCACAGTACTCGGGAGGCGACAGGCCGGGCAGTGGGTTTTGTTGTTTCCTGCTACCCGCACCCTTTACCCATATTTGTCAAAGCGATGTGTTTGGTGCGACCGTGTATTGTGCATGTTAAATGTGTTTCTGGTTGGGGTTCACGATTTTTACTTTGATCGTGGTTGCCATGGCTGTTTATTGGCACTTTATTAAGAGTTCTAACTTTGGTAAAATTTATACAGTCATTAAGACTAGGATATTATTTCCCAAATGCAATGAGCAACCAGCCTTGCTACTGCAGTTCTGTCTAAGAATGAACCTTGGTTTTCAGTCTCTGCATGATAACATGTCTTGTCTTTTACCCGTGTAGTTTGAAAACGAGGTCTGGCTTTACAGAAGTGGTGCTCCTGTCGTCATTTTGCCTCACTGTATGTTCGTTAAGATCACCAGTTTTTCCCCATTGGATGTCAGATACCAGAGTTGGCATACGCAAGTTTCCAGTGTTCGCTTTTGTTCTATTTTTCTTTGATTAGTGCAACAGGATTGCCTAGAAACTGTGCTGAAGTTTTGTTTTCCATATCATCATATAAATCATAGTAAATAGCGCATTTAGTACGAACTCACAATAGACTATAGGCATCACATAAATCATAGGAAATAACGCATTTAGTACGAACTCACAATAGACTATGGGTGTGTGCATTACGTCCAGCAGTGCTTCTGCAACTTTGTGTCCGCTCTGTAACTTTCGCATACGTGGACAGATTTTGATATAATTTCATACAATTGTTTCCCATACCATGAGGGTGTGTCGCGCGAAACAACCAACCATCTACCTCCAAAGTCAATTACATACTGTACGTATGGTTATCATCCGGTAGGGAAGTTTGTATCGCATGGCAATACTTCATTCACATTTTTGCTTCATTTTACCATGGACATAGTATGCATCAGCAACACTGATGACGATACCAAAGCGTAATGTAATACAGAGTGAATCACTAAGGAAGAGGCGTTACGAAAGGCGACTAGGAATACGCCCGTATGTAGCCTAGTTCCGGTGGCATCGTCCGTCTTGTGTAACCTACCGTTTTTGCACCTTTTCTTATACAGGAAAGTTTTAATCGTTAAGACAGGTTTCTTTAACTAGTGTTAGGTTAGGTTAGTTAATCTGTTTCATTATTATGTTAGATTAAGGTAAGTTACTTTAAGGTTGAGAGAGAGAGAGAGAGAGAGAGAGTGCTCATGGTGGGAAAATTAAATTTGGCTCGTGGTGAAGGAACAGTACACAGAGCGGAAATCGCGTCCTGGTTCCATACGCTCCTTGTGAACCAAAAGAAGACTGGATGAGATAAATAGATATATGAATTTATGGTGGTAGGTGGTGGCGAGCATCATCCACTCGCTTGATGTAGTGCTGCCTACTTCTTCCTTAGCCTTTATCATTCTTTTTCTGTGCCAGCCCTCTTCTCTTCCTATTTCTCCCATCTTTCCTGTCACTTCTTATTGCTTTTCTTTCCTTTACATGTGGCTTTACATTGCGTGACAAGCCAAATGGGTTCCTGTAAGCCAAGAAACCATTTACAACGCTGGGTGGTAACAACATAACCAAACCATACGTGCTCCCAACGTGTCAACAAGTGGGTTGGTGGAGGGTTAGTGCCACCCCTTACGGAATTATGGCATCTGGCAATAGATAGATAGATAGATAGATAGAATTTATGGTCATTAGCAAAGGAAATTGTCATTTCTGCGACTACAGAATCTCTGTTTCTTTAACCTAACCAACTCATGTCTGATGGCAGTAGAGTAGGTTACTTTGTTATTCATGACCGTTATTATTACGTCAAAATGAAGAATTAGACGGTAACCTCTTCAGTCTGATAACATATTCTTTTATTTATTTTTGCTACCTGCAGACGACTTATTTCATTTTCAGGGAGACTTTTTCAGCACGGGGTGTTAGATATTGATGCCACTGACCCCCTACATACAAAGAGTTCTTCTCTGAGGTTAATGAAATTGTCTGTTTGAAAGATAAATTAACCATTCAGGGGACTGATGCAATATTAGGAAAAAGGATACTAAACTCAGATGCGGTTAAACTGAATTTT
>JAGKTI010012149.1:0-25114 GCA_018397915.1 Birgus latro | reverse complement strand
AGTCTAGCAACAAACTCTCATCCCTTTTCTGTCCAACTCTCTAATGCAAGAGTTAACCGTTACTCCCAGTCCTTCATTTATGCAACTGGTCAACTCTGGAACTGTCTTCCTCTGTCTGTATTTCCTACTTCCTATGATCTCCAGTCTTTCAAACGCAGTGTGTCCAGGCATCTCGAATTGAACAGATCTTGAATTTGGCTCTCTTTTGTATTGTTTTTGCTTTTTCTTGGAAGGCACAGTATGCAGGCCTGTGGCCTTTGGTTCCTTCTTCCTTGCATAAAAAAAAAAAAAAGAGTCCACGTGGGATGTTGCCAAGTGATAATTAGCCAATTCCAGGTGTATGGCACTATCAGTTACCTTATTTTTATATATATATATTATTTTGTATAAGAATAGGGCATAGGGCTCATTTCAACGGATGAAATCAGTGGAAAAATCTGGGGAAGATTTGCGTAGCGCAGAGCCGCTGAGCAGACGATACGAGAGGGTAATGGAGGGGAGGTAGGGAGGGGAGTCTAGAATGGGGGGAAAATGGCTGAATTGTCAACAATGGATGGGAGTACTGATGACATTAGCAGCTCTGACTATTGCCGGACATTGGCAGTACTGATAGATGATACAAGTTACCACTTGAAAGCCTGGGCAAATTCAAAACAACACAAAATCACAAAAGTGACGCCCCGCGGTTTGATCCATTCCACCCGAGCGTTACCAGATTGTCAACCCGCGGTTAAGGGGTTTAAAAAAAAAAATGCTAAAGATCCTTACCAAAGTCAGTGAAATCAGTGTAAAATATTTTTCCGCTGATGAAACTACAGTAGGTGCAGGAAACAGCATGAGTCAAAAAAATAATAACATTTCCATATCCGAAAAACAAAGAAAATCTTTGTAAAACACTAAAACCAATAAATGTACTCTTAAGATAATGAAAAAGGGCTGTAGAAGGTACATGATAAATAATAAACAAAACATAATGGTGTGAAGAAAAACAGTTGTCATCATCATCATCATCATCATCCGGACCTCATTTCCCACCCTAGGGCAGGGTGAGGAGTAGCAGCATCCAGAGAGCCTAAGTTTGCCCACTTTGCCACGCTTCCATTCACTCATCATTCAAGCCCCCAGAATCCTGGCTCTGTCCATCCATTATCCAATCCTACGTTGCCCCGTGAGGAGCATAGGAGCCCCGGGGCCAGATAAGTTGGTCCTGAGAGTGACCAGCTTCACTCATCACAGAGTGGTATTCGTGAGCAATAAACCCCAAACACCCCTTGGATATAAACCTTCACTGGCTCAATCCGATTGGAGCGCTGTAATTATCCACTAAACCACCAGGTGCCATAATACTGGCTCTATCTGAATGCCAAAAACTTTCACTACATTCCGTAGCTTCACGTAAATGTATGCAATAGTCATACCCAACACTGTCACGTTAAAAAGGAGTGCAAGATCCTTGGTCATGCACTCCTTTGCACAAAATTCATCCAGTCTGCTATATCAGTCCCCTAGCCTCACCAACTTCCGTACCTCTCTTCCTCACACACTCATTCACCACCATATCCCTCCACCTCCTTGGCCAACCTTGCCTCCTCCCTCCTTCAGATTCACTCATATATACCTTTTTCACGACTATTGTTACCCATTCTCTCCACATGACCATACCATCTCAGTACACGCTCTTTGATTCTGGTGTCCACACACTTCCTCACTCCGCATCTTTCACGAATCACATTATATCGTATCCTGTCCACTCTCTTTACTCCACATATATTCCTCAGCAGTCCCATCTCTGCTGTTCTTACTCTTGACTTTTCATTTTCATGCCACACCATAGTCTCACATCTGTATGTTAAAGTTGGCACTTATACTCCTTCATCTAAGCCTCATGCAGGTGCAACAAGCCTCTGTTTTTTATAAAGGCCTTCATAGCACCAGCTACTTTCTTTCCTTATGTCACTCAACTTTCCACTTCTTTTGCACATTTTCCTCTCTTTTCTAATCACTATACCCAGGTATTTGAATCTTCTCACCAATTCCAGTCCCTCTCCATTCACTGTAACATTACACTGGGAGTCACCCTCTCTCGCAATACCCAGTAACCATCACTTTGTTCTTTTCTGCATTTACTATCAAGGCACAGTGCTCACAGACATCAACAAAACTCTGCCCTGGTCTACCAAGTTCTTGTCCGGTATTTGCAAGTAGCACTGCATCATCAGCATACAACAAATTTGAGATATTCCATTCATCACCATTCATTAGCAATGCCATCCCTCTCTCCATTGCTCGTGTTTTTACTCCTCTCGTCACCCCATCCATATATATATATTGAACAACCATTGAGACATCACACAACCTTGTCGCACACCCACATTGATTGTGAACCATTCAATTAGATGCCCATTTACCCGTACACATGTCTTACTACCATCACTAAAACTATTGACGGCACCTAGCAGCTTACCATCTACACTGTACTTACACAAAACCTTCCACAATCCTTCTCTGTCTGCTTTGTTGTATGCTTTTTCCCAATCCATAAATGCCATAAACACCTTATAGTCCTTCTTACAAGCCTTCTCCACTGTCTCACTGCAAATATTTGACCCACACATCTTCTGCCACTACTAAAGCCACCCTGTTCATCACCTTACTAGGAATTCTGACATTTCTTTTCCTTTCTCCATAATAATTCTTCCATATACTGTATCTTCCCTACAACACTCAATAAACTTTTCATTCATTCATTATCCAATCCTATGTCGCCCCACAGTGGAGCATAGGAACCCGGGGCTAGGCAAGTTGGCCCTGACATTTAAGATGAGAGTGACCAGCCTCACTCATCCCTGAATGGCATTACGTGAGCAATAAACCCCAACCATCCCTTGGATATAAACCTTCACTGGCTCAATCCGATTGTGCCACAATAATTCTTGCACTCACTTCTCTCACCATTATTTTTGTACAGGGGTGCAGTCACAGCCTTTTTTCACTCTGCTAGCACAGTTTCACTCATCCATACCTTCTTACATATCTCCATTCTTCTCTTTCCACTACACTTAATCATCTCTGCATTCACATCATCAGCCCCAGCTGCTTTCACATTTTTCAGCCTCTTCACAGGGTTCTTCACCTCTGCAAGTGTCACGTATCCTGGCACGGCATTCTTTCTCTACATACCCCCAAAACCAACCATGTTTACAGTCGCTCTGCTCTCTCTATTCCCATTAATCAGGCTTTCAAAATTGTCTTTCCATCTGGTCCTTACTTCATCCCCATGGGTTATTAATCTACCACTTACATCCTTCACATTTTCACGTTTCTTTCCACTGTCACTTCTACATTTCCACACCTCTTACCAGAATAACTTCCTATTTTCAGAGTAATTTGCATTCATTTTCTTCCTAGATCATGATTTACCTCCTTTTTCCTCTTCACTAATCTCTTTATGTGCTTCTTGCTCTCAGTATATTCAGCTCTTATTTCAATTGAACCCCTGTACTGTAACCATTCTAGCCACTTCCTCTTTTTCCTCCACTGCTCTCGACATTTTCATCCCACCATGCCATACATTTTTTCATAGTTGTTACTCATGCCATACCACACACTGCTAGCTTTCCTAACTAAGCAGTGCCTATATGCATTCCACAGGCTGTCCAGATCCATTTCATTCCAATTCACTGAATGCAACTCCTTCCCTACTTTGGCCTTGTATTCACCTGCCATTGCTTTTGATCCTCATCTTCTTGACTTTCAGTCTTTCTCCCTGACTGCTCCTCTCTCTCATGGTCCACCTCACTCATCTCAGCTTGATCTTGCATACTTCAGTCATATGATCTGAAAGACCTCCACATCGTCCTCTCATTGCCCTTGTATCAGCAACCATTCCCAAGCATCGACCTCTCTACGAGCACGTAATAAATCAGGCTCCTTTCAACACGATCTCCGTTCCCTCTATACCATGTATGTTTATGTGCAACTTGTGTTTGAAATACAAGTTACAAATGCACAGCCTCCTTTCCTGACACATATCCTTCAGCCGCTTCTCATAATCATTTTCTCCTGGTACTCCTATCCCCAGGCTCCTACACTCCTTTGTGGGGCGATATAGGATTGGATGATGATGATGACACCATTACAACCCATTATGTCATCCTCAGGACCAGTGCCTACTCTTCCATTCATGTCACCCATTACGATCACTTTATAACTCCTGGGCATTTCTCTCACTGCTACATCCAGCTCATCCCCAAACCTGTCTTTGTCTCACTCCTGTCATCACACGGTGCATACTGGTACGCTACAGTCACTGCCACTTTCACCATCTCAGACTTGAATTTGACATATACATCTCAAGCTGATCCATTTGTAATCTCCCATCCCACTCATCCACACATCACTCATCATCAAAGCAACTCCTCCTTTGCATCTTCCTCCCCCATTCATGCCCAGTCTTACACACTTCACACCCTCCCACTCCTCCACTTCACACCCTTTCTTCTTTGCACACATTGCCACCACGGCATTACTATAAACTTATGACAAACCTTTCTATGCATCAATCAAAGTTATTTGGTAAGGATTAGAAGGGGATCATAGCAGGGAAATTACCTCATCATATTTGTGACACAGGCTATGGAGGGAGTGAGGTGGAGGCAGGGCGGGTGGTCTCAGACGGGGTGAGACATACCCACAATGCCGGGGAGAAATGGCTTGAGGGTAATTTTGGTGAGAGTAGACAGACACAGGCTGAGCATGGCAGGGAAATTACTGCCCCATATTCTGGACAAAGGATACAGAGGGAGGAAGGTGGAGGTGGGGTGGAGGGTCTCTGGCGGTGGTGAGGGGGATAAGACACACCCACAATGCGGGGAAGGTGTTATGGGGGGTATTATGGAGGGGGGAATCACACACAAAGTGCTCATAGCAGGGAAGTTGCTATGTCATTTGATATAAGGGGGGGAGGTGAGGGAGGGGGGGAGTGGGCATGAGATACCCACCCATATGATTTATTGGTGGATAGTTTGGGTGGAAGGGACCGGAGTGGGCTATATCCAATCAGCCAGAGGGAGGTGGAGAAGTGGCTGGGAGGGAAGGGAAGAGGTATCCCTCCACGGACCTTGTGAGGGAGTGGGATCTTTCTTCCCACTACCTCATTCCCTAGTTCTGATTAGGTAGGATCCATTCATGTCATAAAAGGGGTTGGCTTGGTACTCAGCAGTTTTTGACAGGCCTTCTACAATTGTCAGTCATAGGACTCTGAGTGGCAAACTTGTAAACTGACGATCGTTAGTCATAGTACTTTCGGGGCTAAACCATAATATCTCAGTTAATACTGTAATATAATAGTCATTTAATACTTTAAATTATAATACAGTAAGACCTCACTATAATGGACTAATTGGGGCCCAAGCCAGTCCGAAAAATGCGAAATTCTGATAAAAGCGACATCCGGACTTACCCCTGCTAATCCGAACTTTTTCCGGTACATCAGACATTAGTCCGGATTGCATCAGTGGTTTTCACCACCATTGCAGTATTGTACTGTGTTATACCTTCACTACATTAATCAAATGGTATAATAATACTGTACTGTGCACTGAAAAAAATGTCTTTACTTGTCTTATTGTGGTGAACATAGCTGAAGTGGTCAGGCAGTCCAGACTGCTTTCTGGCTTTATCGGACTTTTTCCGATATACTGTATAGGAGTTTAGTCCGATAAAAGCGAATTCCGGTCTATTGAAGTCCGTTATATCGAGGTTTTACTGTAATACTCAAATAATAATGCTGTGGAACACTAGATCATGTAAACATGCTACCCGGACATCTCTTGGTGATCATCTGTACATGGCACCCGGATGCCATGGGTTATGGGATAATGGTTATATTGTTATCTGACCGAGTATACTGTACTTCAGTCCAATTATGTTTTTATCACCATCATCATCCAATTCTACGTTGCCCCATGAGAAGCGTAGGAGCCCAGAGCTAGGCAAGTTCGTCCTGACATTTAAGATGAGAGTGACCAGTCTTACTCATCCCTGAGTGGCATTACGTGAGCAATAAACCGCAACCACCCCTTGGATATAAACCTTCACCGGCTCAATTTGATTGGAGCACCGTTATCACCCACTAAACCACCAGGCGCCAAAATTTGGTTTTATGGTTACCACCCAGTGCAGTAAATGTTTCCCTGATGTACAGGAAACCATTTGGCTTGTCACTCAGTGTAGAGTCACCCACAGGCAGAAGGAAGAGGAAAGAATGAAGGAAAGAAAGTTAGAAGAGGGAGTGTAAAGTCACCCATAGGCAGAAGGATGAGGAAAGAATGAAGGAAAGAAAAAAAGAGGAGGGAGTGAAAGTAGGACGGAGGAGAGGAAAGAGCAGACACCCGAGAGCAGCACTACATCAAGTGAGTGGATTGTTTTTGTAAGTACTGTACTATTATTTTTCTTTGCACTTTTTTTTTCTTAGGTCTTGATGTTATACAAGAAATTACCCTAGGGTAACCCAAGTACTAGTGCCAACTATAAATGACCTTGCCTTAGTTTTGAAGATCATATACTGTACTCATTTTTGGTACAAAAATTACCTAATTGAAATTCATATATCTCTAACTAATTGAGATACAGCTATTTGGTTGAATATCCTATGATAAAAGTTTGCTGAGAATTTTGGATGAATATTTTGCCATTTAGCATAGTGGAAAGTACCACTACTGCATTGAAATCTTCTCAGTGTTTTCTCTGTAGCTTGTTTTTGAGAAAACCACAAAATCTGTAAAGCTGTAACTTTACAGAAATGGCTGAAAGGAATATGGTTACAATTAAGCATGTAGTTAGCTAGTTATTGAGACAAATGTAAATTGTACCTATGCTAATAAAGACAGTCAGTACCATAAATAGTTATGCTGAAGCTTCCCTATTGTGACTACACATTAAGTTAGTAGGTAACTAGTTTCATTGTATTTTTAAGGTCTCCAGATGAATTTGTTCAACTTTTGAGAGATTTACTGTTGGAGAAGTTAGATATAGCCTTCATTTATCCCATCACTTCAGCAGGTTTTCCCAGAGCTGAGTAAAATCATTTCAAGCAGCAAGAAATATTCAGTAAAATATATCACTGTCATGAAGGGGTAAATATCCCACGTTGTTTGCAGGCTGGCACATTCCAACATAAACGAACACCGTGAAGCCAAGGAGTGCTACCAGCGCGCCCTGGAACTGGAGCCTGATAATGAGAGTTACCGTGGCAACCTAGCCATTGCAGAAGAGAAATTACAAGCAGATCCAAACCAACAGCAATCTCGAGCTAACTCAGTAGGAGGGTTGGGTAAGTTTTACAGTAATGAGGAAGTTAGGTGTCAGCTGTTATTATACAATAGAAAATTGGTACATAATCAACTCCCAGATTCATATTGGTATGTAAATAATATTCTGGGTGATGCATTTGCAGATGCTGACCTGTGCATCCTATAATGCAGACCTTTGTGTCCTGTAATGCTGACTTGCCACATTCCATTGGTTTACAATACCAGTTTTATATAAAAAGATGATATTTTGAAGTATGTCCCATATTTACATGTGTAATGATTGTTGTTTATATGTCCTATTTGTTATCATCGTCATCATCATCCTCTTTGTTCTATCTATCAATCTGTAGCCAGATGCCATAATTCCATAAGGGGTGGCCATTTGTCTTTGAGTTAGTTGCTTATGGGAAGAAGCGCTAACCCTCCACCAACCCACTTGTTGACACGTAGGGAATGCGTATGGGTTGGTTACATGGTTACTACCCAGCATTGTAAATGGTTTCCTGTATTACAGTGTTTTTTTTTTTTCCATGAGCCACATTTCCCCCCCCTCCCCCCCATAGTCGTGGACAACAATATCTTGCACAGAGTATTCCCATATAGTACCATTTTGCCTGATACAGTTTAGACTGTAACCCCATCAGTATGTTGATGTCTTTTTTTCTTGCCATCTCCAGGTGATTTTATTCAAGGGAGATGTGTCAAACTGGAGTTTTTAGAAATAGCATCATTAATCTTTACTCCATTTCCATAGATGAAAAAAAAAAGAGGTCTGGATGATGACTAAAATTGTCTTTTGGGAGCATGACTGTAACAGAAATTTCGTTCTTGAATGAAGGGAGTAACTGGGGACATCTTGTATTTTTTAACCTGTTTAGTCCTTTGAAGTGCTATCAGGTGATGCCTTCCTGTGGTGACATTGATGCTGCCAGGTGGATCTGCTGTCTGGTCAGACAAACATTCCTCAGTTCGTTCCTTTTCCCCGAATAGGAGGATGGTGGACTGCTTGAGAATGGTAACTTCTGCCTGCAGTTAACTGGGTTCACATTCAGATGAGCCCAGGTTTTACAGCTACTACTACAGTAACCCATGGAATCCAGGTGGTCCATTTTGTAGTTTATTCTCTCATTATGTTAACTGATGACTGCTGTATGTTGCAGGTGGTCTACCATTCAATTTTGGGAGTTTGGCAGGGTTGGGAGGTGCAGGTGGGCCAGACCTTTCAGCAATGCTAAACAACCCTGGCTTCATGAATATGGCCACACAGCTCATGTCTGACCCTAACATGCAGAATATGTAAGTAGAGTTTAAATCCTTTAACCCATTCACTTTGATGAGCTAAAGGTCACAACAGCGACAGCAACAAGAGTAAACCCTCATTCAAACAGACAGTTTAAGAGAAGCCCAGTCCTTTAAAGCTGATTGTCCATTAGTACCAAATGTAGACCAAATAGCCTTCTATCTATCTATCTATCTATTGCCAGACACCATAATCCTGTAAGGGGTGGCCATTTGACTTTGAGTTACAGTATTTGTTTTACAGGGAGGGGCACTAACCCTCCACCAACCCACTTGTTGACACGTAGGGAGCACGTATGGTTTGGTTATATGGTTACCACCCAGCATTGTAAATGGTTTCTTGGCTTACAGGAAACTATTTGGCTTGTCACTCAATGTAAAACCACCTGTAAAGGAAAGAAAAGCAATAAGAAGTGACAGGAAAGATGGGAGAAATAGGAAGAGAGGAGGGCAGGCACAGAAAAAGAATGATAAAGGCTAAGGAAGAAGTAGGCAGCACTACATCAAGTTAGTGGATGATGGTCACCACCACCCACCACTAAATAGCCTTCTTAATAATGAATAAAACATACCGTGCACATTGCACATTTGTGTACTGCAAAATTGTTTTTGTATACAATAATACAATAAACTTTTACTATAGCAGACTTAACTGGGGGGAAGCCTGATCCAGTAAAGCTGATAGTCTGTTATATCTGACAGTCCTCCCCCTGTAACCTAGCTTGATGCTCCTGACCAGGAAAGGAGACCTGCAGAACTGATGGTATGGCTGTAATCAGTCATGTAATTGCATAGGTAAGGTTGTGTAGCTTTGTACTTAATACTAAATCCAGTTGATATGATCTGTATTTCTTTCAAAGGATGAGCAGCTTCATGGGTAGTATTGGAGGGCTTGGTGGAGGCGGTGGTGGCGCAGGGGGAGGGGTGCCAACTCCACCCAATACTGCTTCAGGTGCTCCTCCCAGTGCGCCACCCGGGGGAGCACCAGGTGGTGGACTTGAGGCGCTGCTTACTGCGTAAGTCTCTCTTACCTTGCTGATATTACAACTTTACTTTGTGGTTAAAAGTTAATAATTTTTTAATGCAAAATTGTTATACTGTAACATTTCAATTATCTGTTTTGGGGAAATATGTCAGAAAGCCAAAATGAGTGGAATGTGCCAGTGGATTAGTTAAGTCTGATTGTACCATGATACAAAAGTATAGATGAGTGACCTTTGCAAAAATAATTCTGGAGAAAGTGTGCAGAGGTTTGAGTATTTCAGTGAAAGCAGCCAGTTCACACACCTGACAAGAAATTGGAGCTTTGCTATACATGTTCATGGAAGAAAGTTAATCAGTAGGGCCAAGGAACATCATTTTCTGTCACTGGAGAAATAACCCACTCTCTGCCATGTTCTATGCATAGGTGTAAGAGGTATTTGAAGTGTAAGGTGAGAAACGTTTTCGTTTTCGTTTTTGAAGGCTCCAACATGCTTGCATGCGTCGGCCTTGGTCACCTAATGGCGGCTCTCCACGCTGCTCGATCCCTGGCAGCCTCCCTGTTCAGTCCCTTAACCCTTAAGTCACACTTAATGACCTCGTCCCATGTCTTTCTCGGTCTACCCCTCCCAACCCCTCCCCCAGTATTAACACCTCTCACCCTCTGTACCCACTTATCATCCCCCATCCTCTCCACATGTCCAAACCACCTCAGCCTACCTCTCTTCATCACAACACCAGTACACTGCAGTCCCATCCTACCTTTCAACTCTTCCATCGTAAACCCAGCCCCCCCAGGCCTTGCACGCAGGGACGCACTGTACATCCACCTAATCATCGTCATTTCTGTACGTTTAAACCTGCAAATATCCTCTTCCTTTACTGCCCAGGTCTGACTACCAAACAGCATCACACTTCTAACACATGCTGCATACAAAGACCCCTTAGCACGTAAGGAGAGTCCTCTCAATGTCAGGAGAGGCAACAGCTCCCTGAACTTCTTCCAACCACTTCTCACCCTAGCAACCAAGCTAACTCCAGCCCCACCTCCGGCACATAACATGTCTCCCAAATAACAAAACTCCTCCACACACTCAAGAGACTCACCTGCAAGTTCAACACATGTGATTATTTTTTCTCATGGAGTGGCAATTTTTTTAGGAAAGTTTTAGTTTTACACCATGTCCCCCTCCCCCCCTTTTTTTTTCCCGATAAGTGCCAAGACATTGCCCCTGGGTAGAAGACTTTTGGTTTGGAGCATGTAGCACTTTATGACTGGATGCCCTTCCTGATGTCAACCAATGATCTTTGGGTGGACTCACACCTCCAACCCTTCAGTCAGAGTGGAGGGCTGCAAACCAATTAGCCACAGCTGCTACACTGGGCTATATAGCCCCGCTAGGTGACAGGAGAGCGCAACCTCTTCTAGCAGGGCAGCTGCCTGGGTGGGGTGTGAACTCTTGACCCTTTGGTCTCGAGTCAGATGCTCTACCGCTGAGCTACCCTGCTTCCAGTGAATAATGAAAGAGAAGGCATGGCATACATTATGTCTGGTGATTGATAAACAGGCTGGTTTCCCGAGTTGATTTGTTTTGAAAGGCTTTACACATGCTTGAATGTGTCAGCCTTGTTCACTTGATGGCAGCTGCTTGCACAGTCTCTGGCAGCAGTAGTGTTTAGTCTCTTCTAACCTTGAAAAAGAATATCACATTGAAATTGTCTATATGTGTGCAGGGGGCGACAGCTGGCAGAGCAGATGCAGACTCAGCATCCCGAGTTGGTGGAACAAATTCGTCAGCAGATGAACCGGGGAAGCGGGTCAGGGGATGGGCAAGGGGGCAATGGTGGGAGTGGGCAGGATTCCTCCTCACCACAGTAATGTAACGCACCCAAGAAACTTGTATGAACATTCATACTGTTGTACACAGCTCTTCAATTCTATGAAGGTTATGTGTGTGTGTGTCACCATTTGTTATTAATGTTACAATGATCCTCCTAAACCCAGATTGTCTAATGCCTAGGAGAATATCAGGGTTTGGGGGATGTACAGGATTAGGAGTAATGGAAGTGCCACATTTCTTTTTTGTGTTGTAGAGATTATTGACTGTACTTGTAGGAAGTTTATTAATTGCAAAAATTATCAACCAGCATAGAAGAAAAATACAATAATTTTTTGGAAGGTAAGTTAAGGAAGTGATGTACAGTACTGTATATAGAAATCTAGATTATAGATAAATCACTGTAACAGTATATACCTTTTCAGTGTGTATCTGGGTTGGGAGGATTATACAAGTGATATTAACTTCAGTAGTCGTAAAAACTCAATAGTCATAAAAACTCAACAGTTTATCATTATTGTCTGAGCTAAGTATGCTGTAATTGTCTTGTACTGTTCTTGAGAGTTTGTCACTGTTCTCACAAACCAAACATTGTGTGTTGTTAAGGCTCAGGTCTCTGGTATCTGGTTACAGTATATTGCAGTAGCATATTTTACCAGGTATTAGTTTGATCTTACAGTAAGATTAGGATGTTCTTTGGATTGAAAATTTTTGAGCAAATTTTATATTGTATTAATGATTATTTATGCTGATATAATGGTCCTCTTAAGTTAGTGTAGATACCATGATATTGTTTTATTGTACTCATTTCTTATTGTCAGATCTGTGATTATAAACTTGCTTCCGTGTGCATCAGCCTGATGTATCACCTCTAGTATTTTATGCAAATGAACAAGAAAAAAGATAAATGATTTTTCTTTTGTGTTTGATCACATGAAATTTGTTTCACATATCTGCTGTACAACTTTCTTTAGCCTTAGAATAAATTGTACAATAGTGAGGGAAAAATATAAGGGTAACACATTGGTAATACATGCAAATCATATTTATGACATATAATCAAATACAGGATATAATAGAAAATACTCTAAGATCAGTGTAATGAGTACTTCCTCTGTTAATAGTGTATATACTGTATGCTTAAATGCAGTTTGGTGATGTAGGCCAATGATGCATGGGAAGAGCTGCCCAACTAAAGTATATAGTACAGGTTTGCTTGATTATAAGTATTTATGCTTTTAAGGAAGCAGCTGGTGTTAATCTTTCTTGAATGGAGTAATTTCACATACAGAGCTAATGTCATCTTTCATTAAATGGAAAGACTATAGAACATGTCCTTGCACCTTTATATTTTCATATATTGAGAGGTAGTTATTACTGTAGGTGTGATTTGTAGCTACAGTATTGTATAATAGTTTCACAGCTACAGCTCAGATAATAAAGCAGTCAAATTAATGTCTCAGATGTGCGAGCTTGGATAATAGTACTATAATATATTTCATCTCATTACAGCAGTCATATCGTATTACTGTATTAACTATGTTTATGAAAGAACAGAATTAATTTGTATTCACTTAAGGATGTAAAACCTTATCATAGAAGAGTGCATGACAGTAATAATCCTGATAGGCTAGATCCAGCAGTTGAGTTTATATACAGTACTGCACTGTCTCTTCCTAGTTTATGGTTCTTAGTTTGGTGCTGTAAATTGATATCCTAGAATAGTTATTGGATTTAAACTTTTGATATTTAGGGGTTACAGGACTGGTAGCTTTGTAGAATATTTAAAGACAAAATTTCTGAATCAGTACTGTACCTTAAATTGCTGTTGTTGTAAATGCAACAACACTTGGGAGTAAAGTTAAGATTTTAGCACCAGGAGGAATGTGTTGGTTATTTTGAAGAGTTTTCTCAAAAAATGTTTGACTTGCAACTTCTCCAAGGGATAGTACAGAAAGTTATGTTGGATGAGTTATGAAGACTCTGTACAATAACCTTTATTTCTACATGCAAAGGCATTGCAGCGTAATACAAAACATTATCTTTGTAAAATACAGAAATATGTTAATCATTTGAATACATTTGTATTTTTTTCCAGATGCATATTGCATGTAGTATATTGTATGCCCACAAACTGCAGGAAGTTAGAATGGAGCCTTATGAGCTAAACAAAAAATTTGTGCCTGTCTGGTAGCCCTCACATGGAAAATTGATGGCTGCTAGGGAAGTTTATATGGGACTTTTACCATAATGTGTTTTGGATATCTGAAATACTAAGAATGTTCGCATTAAAAATTAAGGGGTGATTGGGGCTTTTTGCTCACACAATATCACTCAGGGGTTAGTGACTGGTCATTCTTGCCTTAAAGTCTGGACTGAGTAGCCTACCAGTCCCCAGCACATCTCGGTGGGGCAATAAAGGTATATTGCCATAATGATGTATCTGCAGTACTTGGTACAGAACTAGAAAATGGGTACCATGGCCAAAAAGTTCATGTGAGAGTTTTAGCAGAATATAGGAACAAACCACCTGATAAATATTCAACATTAGCATTATATCCCAGTTACCCATACCATATAAAACACTGATCCAGAAAAAAAAAATAAGTGTGCAGTCAAATGTAATATAGATAAGACCCATTCAAGCAGTATTTAGTAATCATCTAAAGCTTTGTAAAAAAAAAAAAAAGGGGGGAGGGGGGGAGGCACCCATCCTTTCACCATTCAAGCCTTCAGAATGATAGGCTCCACTTCACAGACAGATGATTATGCACTTTTCTTATAAACCATGCAGTCCTTGCTTGACAAGCTGAAGCATTGCCCCTAAATATAGGATTTTGTTGAAATCCACTCACTCGATGTATTGCTACTCCTGCGTGACAGCCCTTTCCTCTCATCCTTCCTTCTTTCCTCCTGTCTTTCCCCTTCCTTCTGTCTATGGGTGACTCTACACTGAGTGATAAGTCAAGTGGTTTCCTGTATACCAAAACCATTTACTACACTTGATGGTAATCATATAACCAAACTATGGCGCCCGGTGGTTTAGTAGGTAATTAAGGCACTCCAGTCGGATTGAGCCAGTGGAGGTTTATATCCAAGGGGTGGTTGGGTTTATTGGTCATGTAATGCCACTCATGGATGAGTGAGGTTGGTCACGCTCATCTTAAATGTCAGGATCAACTTGTCTAGCCCCGGGCTCCTACGCTTCTCATGGGGAAACAAATGATGATGGTGATGAAGCACTTTGTGACTGGATGCCCTTCCTGCAGCATCCAGTGGCCTTTGAATGGAATCAAACACTTGACCCATCAGATATCTGTGCTGTGACTGAGTACACCAAAACAGCTACACAAAAATATGCTTCATAATGCCTATGAGTTTGGGATTAGTCTATCTGCTGGGGGGGAGGGGGGGAACATGCATCTCCAGATTGTACATACAGTAGTTTCATTCATCTGATTCTATCCTGTCCTATCCATTGTGAGAAGAGAAATTTTTTCTACTAGCTGGAGAAATTATCTTCCAGATCAGCTACAGGTACTGTATGTGCCTGCTGGATGGTGTACAGAAAAAAGATGTTTGTTAGTTTAGGCTATCTTGAAAGTGATAGACGTGGAATTACTGAGTGGATAAAATGGAATACAATGAGACAGTATGGACATGTACCATGAAAGTACAGTACGCAGAGTCTTACTACAGTAGTACTTAAGAGTGAGGGTAATGTTTGAAGAGGCAGACCATGTGCTATGGAAGAGTGTGGAGCAGTAATTGGTGAGAAATGGGTTAATGGATTAAGCATCTTGGAAGTGGTTCTTTCATGGCCATCCACTGTTGGGGAGTTCCCAGGAAAAGCAAGGTGCTGGCAGTGATGATGATTGAGTACCAGTAACCATGCAAACTGTGAGTGGCCCCATAACAAAAATATTTTGTGTGGTCTTAAAAAATTTTATTAATTAAAAAAAAAATTGAGGTACTTTTCTTACAGGATGAGGTCTGTTCAAAAAGTATCCAACCTTAGGCTCAAAAAAAATAAATAGCTAACCTCTTGAGCAGCGACACTAATTCCCCTCAAAGTCCGCTCCATATGACTTGACGCACAGCCCAGCATTCTTTCCACTGCCTGAAACATTTTTCAAAGTCGCTTTTCAGATGCTTCGTTGCATTCATCATGATCTTTTCTTGGATGAACGTTGCTGAAGACATGTTGGAGTGTGCAAATTGCGATCCAGACTTTCTGAAGACTGTTGTCACTGGAAATGAGATATGGTTTACGGGTACAACCCAAAAACCAAAGCACAGTTGTCCTAGTGGAAGCATGCAGGGTTTCCTCAGCCAAAAAAAGCACGACAGGGCCGAAGCATGGTGAAATGCACTCGTATTAACTTTTTCTCTCTCTCTCCTACCATGGTGTGCGTCACAAATATGCACCAGAAGGTTAGACTGTCAACAAACATTACCACCTTGACATTAGCTGTCATTTTCACGATGCAGTTTGGTGGAAGAGACCAGACCTTCGGAAAATGGTAAGCTACAAGCTGTACCATGATATGTCCTTGTCCATTCTTCTCAACTGATTCAGGAATTTTTGGCCAAGCACAACATCTTGTAGGTCTGGCAGGCTCCCTACTCCTTAGACATGGCTCCATGTGACTTTTGGCTATTCCTTAGGCTCAAAACTCTGCTGAAGGGTTCTCTATTTGAGAAGAGAGATCACGATGAATGTGATGAAGCACCTGCAAGAGATACTGAAAACCGACTTTGAAAAATGTTTCAGGCAGTGGAAAGAATGCTGGGATATCTGTATCAAGTCAGAAGCCTACTTTAAGGGGGATTAGTGTTCTAGTTAAAGAGGTTACCTATATATTTTTTGAAAGCCTAAGGTCTGAAACTTTCTGATCAGACCTCATACACACGGATATGTTGCTGAAATATTAATGGTTTTGCCATATGCCTTTCATACTTAAATATAGGATCAATTAATGATCAACAGGAGCCAAAACCTTTGACTGATCTATGTACATGATGTAAAACTTGCTGTATGTTAAAAAGTGTATGTTAAAAAGTATGTTCTATCTATCTATCTATTGCCAGACGCCTCAATCCCGAACGGGGTGGCCACAAACAAATCGCCTCCATGTCACTCTGTCCCCTGCCATTTCACTACCACGCTCCCAACTCACACCCCCCTCTCTCATATACCTCTCCACTCCATCCCTCCATCTCATCCTCGGCCTCCCCCTCCCTCTCGCCCCCTCCACCTCACTCACATACACTCTCCTCGTCAATCTTTCACTCTCCATCCTCTCCACATGCCCAAACCACCTTAACGTGTTTCTCCTAACGCTTCCCATCACGTCCTCAACCACACCACAACGCTCCTTCACTTCCTCATTTGTTAGTCTGTCTCTCCATGTGACTCCACATGCTCCTCTCAAATAACTCATTTCCACTGCTCTCACTCTTGACTTCTGTCCTTCCAACAGGGTCCAAGCTTCACTTCCATATGTCAGAGTTGGTATCACAATACTGTCATGTAACAACTTTTTCACTTCCATGCTCACCTCCCTGTTTCTTATCACTGCTTTCAACGAACCAGCAACCTTCCTTCCCTGCTGTACAATTTCGAGCAATTCGTGTTAATTCAAACAGTAGCTATAGGCTGCAGTGCAAAAATGTGATATGCATACAGTAATCAACTGCAAAATGTATGGTAGCTGGTTAAAGCTGGTGAAATGATTCAGAATAATTTTAACACAGCATAAATTTCCAATAAGGCATAATTTGTCAGGCAAGTACAATATATCAGTAACTTCACCAATGACCAGGATTTACAATATCAGTGGAGTACAAACTCTCAGATCCAAACATCCAATTTCTGAAAACCTCCTCTTGCCAGAATACAGCAGTATATATTATACAGTAAGGTGATGTTTGTACTATATTATCTGTCCTCATTTAATCAGTGCTTCTTTGAAAACTTTTTTTTTCTTTGTATAAGAACAGACAATAAACTACTAATACAAGGTACTTCACTGTAGGCTATTTACTGAGTATGTCCAGTACTATACTGTACTGTATACAGTATATCAGTGGGGATAATATATAACTGAGCCTTGGGGTGATGATATATGAATAAGAGTGGTGTGGAATGAAGGTAACGGCATCTGATTGCATGGGCACCCTCTCTAGGGTCAAACCCCTTTATTAAACAAGTCTTCGGATGGGATGGCCAACGCATAATCACATTTACCTGCTAGATGAATGTAGAGAACTGCAGGTTAAGCTTTCTGATTATAATTAGCTACCAACTAGGAGTCCTCAAACTGCAAACAACCATCAGAAATCATATATTAATATTGAAAATAATTCAGATAAAGCTTTTTATTACAATTTGCTATAAATTGAGTTGCACCATAGGACAGGACAGCCAGTAAAACACATTTTCCTGTCTATTAATGCAGAAACTAATGTAATCCTCAAGGAGATAAAGGACCACGACATTGTGCAGATTTCTTTTTTCTTGCCCCTCATGGGATTCTTTGAGTATTTTCTGATTGCATTTTCAAGTTTCGATATTTTTATTGCAATTAAGAGTAGTGAAAAGCATTTCAAAATAGGTCTGCTCACAATTCTAAACAGTGCCAGACAGGTGGATGCCATCTCAGAATGCTATTTTTGAACAAAATTACCCCTGGTACCTATTGACCCAAACCAAACCTATACATTCATAACCCAACTGTATTTATCCTAACCTAACCTACTATTTTATACTAACCTAGTCAGACATCCCACACTAACTGAAGTGAGCCAAACCTATCCCTTATGTAATACCCTATTTTCCCTATTTATTGTTGGATCCTCAGCATACTTAAAAATAGACTTCTGTACACATTTATAATGTCACTGAATCAATTTTTTTTTTTTTTTTAATGGTTGTGTGGTAGGTGGGGCCACTCACCATCCACTCACTCAGTGTAGTGCTGCTTTGGGTGTCTGCCCTTTCTTCCTTCCTCTTCTGTCTTTCTTTCCTTCATTCTTTCCTCTTCCTTCTGCCTATGGGTGACTTTACACTCCCACTGCTGCCTTTCTTTCCTTCACTCCTGTAACTTCTGTCTATGGGTGACTCTACACTGAGTGACAAGCCAAATGGTTTCCTGTATACCAGGAAACCATTTACTACACTGGGTGGTAACTATATAACCAAATTATGGCACCTGGTGGTTTAGTGGGTAATAAAGGCGCTCCAATCGGATTGAGCCTGCATAAGTTTATATCCAAGGGGTGGTTGGGGTTTATTGCTCAGGTAATGCCACTCAGGGATGAGCGAGGCTGGTCACTCAAATGTCAGGACAAACTTGCCTAGCCCCAGGCTCCTATGCTCCTCACGGGGTGGCATAAGATTGGATGATGGATGGATAGCCCAATGTCTCCTTAAGGATTACGGAAACTAATTCATCTTTCACTATAACTGTAAAATGGTTCTAATATTTCAATGCCATCCCAGGACACAACAATACATTTTGCACTCTTCTTGCTCATCTTCAAGGCTTTCCCATTTATCAGAGGTCACTACAGATGAGGTACAAAGCTACCTAAAGAGTAAAGGAACTGCACAGGTAACAGTTTACGCCGATATGAAAAAATGCTCTGGAAATGCCATCGCATACAGTATATTTTATATACATAACATATAGCCCGGTACTATACTACAGTGGTTAATATTAAGTAGCCAACTGATGTATGAATATGAACACGATAAAGATTACTGAAACCGGTTAAAAATGAAATACAGAATATAATTTCTGTGCTGGAACTTACTCAACATTCACAAAGCAGTGAAACACATCGACTTGTTTGTTTACTGAAGTCAGCTGATAACCATGAAGTTCAAATGTGTCCTTAAAGCATCATGAAGTAATTTTTAGTTGATAAGCATACAATAGTGAGTGCAATTAAAACGGCATCAAATAAAGTAAAGTTGGTTAACTATGTACGGTGGTCGAGTACAATAGGGTCTCTTTTGACCAAAGAGTAGTGAAGGGTATGACGTCGCTCCGGAATCGCTTTCGCCATTTTAAACCAGTTGTATGTAGAAGGCTGTGAGGGGTGGGTCAGCGGTCGACCCTCTGAGTGATTGTAGTGTTTCGTACTATATGGCCTCTTGAAGCTATTTAGGTGTTTTCTCTTTGCATCTTGACCACAGTTAACTGATAATAATGGCCGGACAGTCCATCAACGACAGACTTACAGCTGCTCGCTACAGCTTAGCCGGACAAGGCCTTGCCAAGTCTGTCTGTAAAGCAACCACAGAGGAAGTCATCGGTCCCAAGAAAAAACACTTAGACTGTGAGTATCGCAGCGTATTACACTGTAGTCCCATTTGGTACTTCCTCAGCTCTTGAGCAATGAGAGTTGAGTAGGAAGTTAGCCGTTGTAGTTGTCTGGGCAGCCTAAATCAATGACATGATGGCTGCCTGCTGTGTTTACACTCGTTGTTGCCGTTGACAAATCTCTTATCCCAGCGTTACCATAGTGATATTATGAAACCAAGAGGGCGGGGTTAGAGCTTGCCTGATGTCCACTCGGTAAACTTGGAAATACTTATTGGGGAAAGCATAGTTTCTGCAACGTTAAATATTTCAGTAGAGTTGCTTATTTTGTATAAATATAGCTTTTTGTTATCCCTTGTCTGCTAAGTGAATGCACGAGATATCTTTTTTATTGTTGTCAAGGGTCTTCTCTGGACAGAGTTGTCATGATTAAATAATAATAGTAGCCTAGTGGTAGTCCCGGCATTTCGTATGTCACACTCAGCTGTGGTATGGCAGGGTGGCATTGATCGCTAGTATTACCTTACTTTACTCCTCATATCATTTTAACACAATTTCAACTCTCACTGTGACATTATATGAGTATTAGCCAAAGAAACAGCGATGTAAACAAGCGTGTGTTGATGTCGGATGTTTAAATGCCCGTGATGTTTAAATGCCAGTGAGGGTTGTGTATCGAAGTATATGGCAACTGTGCGACGTCGATAGAGCGAGTGGATTTTTTTTTCCCCAACGTAACAAAGCTGCTGTAATAACTGGAACTCATTAGTAGAAGTTCATGTATAATCAATATACATGAACATTGATGCAGTGATGCTGTTTTGTTTCAATTTATGAGAGGGTAAGGTTGTGCAGGGGGCGGGCTAACGTTATGATGGTCGTGTGATGTGAATGGTTTTATTTTTATTTATGAAAGTATGTGTTTATTGTGGGTGGTGGTGATGGTAGAGGAGCCTTCATAGGGAATTTGAACTATATCGTAATCTGTTTATGCCTAGGTGTAGAAGTATCAGTAAATAACTTTTATTTTCTATTTATTGTATTTGGATGATTTAAGTTGGTGTATTTTCGTTGTTAAAGTTCGAATAGCATAATTATACCACCTAATTGATATAGCCATATGCATTTCCTGTTTCTGTATTTTTAGCATGAGGCTTTCTAACATCTCATTCTAACCAGTTTATTTTTGCATATGGCACGTTAATTTGCAGGGAAGGAAGGTTGTTGATTCACTGAAAGCGGTAATGAGAAATAGGGAGGTGAGTATGGAAGTCAAGAAGTCACTATATGATAGTATCGTGATCCCTACCCTGACGTATGGAAGCGAGGCATGGACCTTGCTAGAGGGTAACAAGTCAAGAATGAGAGCAGTGGAAATGAGTTACTCGGGAGGAGCATGTCGAGTGACATGGAGGAACTGGTTGACGAATGAAGAAGTGAAGGAACGTTGTGGGGTGGATGTGGATGTGGTTGAGAAGATAGGGAAAAATACACTGAGGTGGTTGGGACATGTGGAGAGAATGGAAAATGAAAGATTGACTAAGAGGGTGTATGCAGGTGGGGTGGAGGGAGGGAGAGGGAGGGGAAGACAGAGGATGAGGTGGAGAGATGGATTTGAGAGGTATATGAGGGAGGGTAGGCAAATGATGGGTGACAGAGCGACTTGGAGGCGTTTTGTCTGCGGCCACCCTTTGCGGGATTAGGGCGTCGGGCTATAGATAGATAATAGACGTTAATAATCACTGTTTGTGCCCGTATTTTATGCACTGTTGGTGTTACAAAGGTATAAATGAAATACAAAAGAATTCTAAGGTGAAACGGTTAAAGTACAGAGTATTTCCCTAAGGAAAAGGGAATTGGGTACTAGAAAGCCTTCCTAGACTGACGAAAGTACGGGTCCAAATTCCCATTGCGTACCATCCCGCC
Organism: Birgus latro; assembly: GCA_018397915.1. Lineage (NCBI taxonomy): Eukaryota > Metazoa > Arthropoda > Malacostraca > Decapoda > Coenobitidae > Birgus > Birgus latro. The sequence continues at coordinate 3,427 of JAGKTI010012149.1, read as the reverse complement.
ATGTTTTTGTTGGTTTGATCCCTCGGCAAGGCGAGTGACAAAGACAACTACCTGAATGTGGTGCCGACATGACGTCACAGGCACGTGGGTAAACCTATCTCAAGTCCCTCAGCTGATTCACCCTTACACATGCCCAACCTAGGCTTAACGGACTTAGGCTACCCACCATCTTTCGTAGTGTTGTGTAATCCTGGTAGGCTACACCTCTTGTGTCCTGTACCTACCCATTTTATTTTTTTATCTCCATGGACTCTGAATATTTACTTGGAGAATCCTTTAACTGCTTTTTCACTTTAACTTGACCCAGATTTTCATCCCTTTGCTGCTTTTTAACTGTAGTTCAGAGGCACAATAAGAGTGAGAGCACTTTACTATTCTGTACCCACCTTCTCGTGCCGTGTTTTGGGAATTGCCCAAGTAGACACAAGGCTGTTGTGGTAACTGCTCCCCCCCCCTGCTGTTCACCTCATGAATTCCGAACATGAACCTGATGAATCTGAAGCAGTGATATGAATGACAGTGATCGGTGGCCAGGTTCATCATTCTCAGTTGCAGCGGTTTCATGAGGCTGATTGTTAAAGGAGAGAAAAACAGGAGAGAATCGAGGATGGTATGTGTTGCTGATTGTACCCTGGCCTAGCTATCGTTTAATTTAGGGCTACAGGACCACCATAACCTAGTCGCCCATTTTACTTTAACTTTTGACATCCATTTTTTTCCCATTTTGTTATTCTGATTGACCCTTCGAATATGTTAACCAGGTTTGCAGCTTCCAGTTTCACCTTTATTATTCCTGTCCTATTTAACCCTTATCAGTTATCAGGACTGGGTACTTTTATACCCCGTTGCTAACTCCCCACCAGCCTAATTAGTCCATCCATCCATCATCTAATCTTGTTTTTCCCCATGTAGAGTGTAGGAGCCTGGGGATAGGCAAGTTGGTCCTGGCATTTAAGATGAGAGTGACCAGCCTCACTCATCCATGAGTGGCATTACGTGAGGAATAAACCCCAACCACCCGTTGGATAGAAACCTTCACAGGCTCAGTCCGACTGGAGCGCCTTAATTGCTCACTAAACCACCAGGCGCCATAAAATGGTTATATGGTTACCACCCAGCGTAGTAAATGGTTTCCTGGTGTACAGGAGACCATTTTGCATGTCACTCAATGTAGAGTCACCCATAGGCAGAAGGAAGAGGAAAGAATGAAGGAAATAATGACAGAAGAGGAAGGAAGAAAGAGAGGAAAGGGCAGTCATCCGAGAGCTGCACCACATCGAGTGAGTGGATGGTGAGCGTCCCCACTTACCACCTATTGAATTACCATAGATCCACAGACCAGGTTGACTTGCTGGAATAGGCAAAGCCACCCTTAAAGTATTACCGTATCATATATCTGGCTCCTGTGATTAGATAATACGTAGCCTACTATGGTATCTGTGGCTTTTCTTCAGTTGTAGTTAAAGCAGGTTAGATGACAAAATTAATATTCATTCAGTCAGCAGGGTTTTACTGATTTAAAGTAGCTACATCGCAGTTATATGTAATGTCAAGTATTTTGGTTTTACTGGTTCAGGGTATTTCGCAGTGGTTTAGGGTATATGGCAGCTACATGTCATGCCCAATGCATGCGGTCTCGTATCATCCCTCTGCTGTGCAACACACCAAGCATTGGCCGACCCCACAGTGTCGTGACCAAGCAGTATTCGCGTCAGCTTAGGCTTGAGTGCACCTTTTCCTTTTACTATACGTTTTTCACCTTAATTTGGCCCAGATTTTCGTCCCTTTGGTGCTATTTCCCATAGATCAGTGGCACAGTAAGACAGCACTGCGGCTTTACATATTTTTCCTAGCACTTCTTCGTGACTAAGCGTGATGACCTGCTATAAATCTGCTGGTATAACTCAGCATCTAAGATGGAGAGATGGCAGTCTTAGATCAAGTTAGAGGAAAAAGAATACAGCAAGTTCCTGTATGAGACGCCAGTAATGTCTTAGGCTTTGTGCTGTTGATACAGCATAAGAAACATCCAGGAGAATATTAAGGTGTATTATGGAAAATTAATCGCAAAGTAAGAGCTTTAAAGTTCACAAGAATGCAGTCATTTGTGTCCCAGGTCTCGCGCATTTGTGTTTTACCCACATCTTACTGGACTGGTTGTAAATGCCCTCATTCCTGCATCTTTGAATTACTGGTATTTTTTGTATTAAAGCTACCGTACCATGGCATTTGCTCCCGGTACACACACACACACACACACACACACACACACACACACGTAGGCTATATGAAAAGATAGGACAAAATAATATGCCATTTCCAGTGGAGTTCAATTTGGNCATCAGTTAGAAGTTGGAGGCACGCGTAGCTGTACAGATTGGTACACACAGTGACGAAGAATACAGATTTATTGCACACACACATAGACACATGCACACACACACACACACACACACACACACACGTAGGCTATATGAAAAGATAGGACAAAATAATATGCCATTTCCAGTGGAGTTCAATTTGGTAGGCAGTTAAGGCGAGCCGGGCGGCTTCACACGCACTAGTTTTGCAAACGATATGAAGGGCAGCGACAATCTGCAATCGATGAAGGAAGACGGCGTTATCATTAATTAGTACAAGTGGGACCAAGGGAAATATCACCAAGTTAATTCACTGATGTCAATTAAGTTGCATCCAGTTGAGTCTAAATTGGTAGATGTAACTGGTCATTGTAGTTGAGAGGAATAGTTTGTTGTTATGGTCGATTGAGTAGCATCCAGTTGAGTTCAAATTGGTTGGTATAATTGGTTTTTGTTGTAGTCAGTTAGAGCCTGGGGGGATCCCGTCACACACACACACACACACACACACACACACACACACACACACACACTCTCTCTCTCTCTCTCTCTCTCTCTCTCTCTCTCTCTCTCTCTCTCAGTATTCAACCTATCCATACTTTCCCTTTAGGCTTAGCTGTATGTGCGGGTATTTCCTGTTCGTTTTTTCCCTCCTTTTTTTCGTTTTTGTAACCTCCCTTTTTCCAGTCTCTCCTTTGAATTCGGCAGTATCCATCCTTCCATAAATTTCTGACGTTTCTTCCGTGTGACTGCCTCTCCTTCTGTTTATCAGTTCGATTTCCTTATGTATATTTTTTTCCAGCCCATACATTGCTGCAGTTTCAAACCGGAATGCACTTAGGCTGTCCTGTCTTTTTAAATTCATTTCTGGCCATCTGGTTATTGCCCTCTTTCATTCATTCCATTTTTCTCCTTTTCCACTAGTTGCAGCCTTCCGTGCCCTTCCTTACTTGCCTTTTGTCCCTTATTCTTCCCAGTTTTCCTTCCCTTCCTCCCTTCCAGTTGAATTATTTCATTTCAGTCCTCCCCTTTTTCCCATTTTACGCATGTTTCCCGGTTTTTTTTTT
>JAGKTI010012147.1:0-25117 GCA_018397915.1 Birgus latro | reverse complement strand
TGTAACCCAATCGAAAATCTTTGGGGGATGATGGTTCGGGAGTGGGACGTTCCAGAGCAGACAAGAGAGGCAGTGGAAACAAAAGCAAGAGAGGTATGGAAGAGCATTCGACGTCGGCCAGATATATGCAGCAACTTGGTGAACTCCCTTCCAACCACACTGCAGAATGTCCTGGATGCCCAGGGTGGATGGACTAAATATTAGGACTCAGTGGTGAGGTAGATTTGTGTCCTTGTTACAAAATGAATGTTTGTAAACTTTTATGTTTATTCAATTTCATACCTGTAATTATAATTCGTTATAATACTGTTTGTTTGTTTTTTGTAATGATTATTAATGGGCCTATCGGTTCCAAAGGTTTTGTGACCATAATTGCATATCTAAAACTGATATCGGTGTATGATATAAATACCACAGTATTTACCTCGGGTGACAAAATATAAAGTTATTCCTAAATCAATTTGTAGTATCTTCTTACACCTGCTTTTTACTTAACTCTTTGCTTTATGTTTTGTAATCTGCGAAAATACTTTACTTTTCCTCGACCTGTCTTTTTATCCTTACCTTCTCTCTCTACACATACTACTATCTATTTCATTCATCACTCACATTTTTCAGGTCCTCCTCCTAAAATTACTAAAGATAATATATTGCCACAAACTCTATCAACAACCATATCATTATTAACAATCTTGCAATTCCATGTATCATTGTGGAAAACAATACGTATGTTAGGCAATTTTTAGAACCAAAACGTGTCAAAGAATTTGATATTTTGCTCTCCATCTGATGTCACCACATTCCTATAGGGTGCATTGCAAACCATTTTGTTTAAATGTCTATGATAATAGGACTATATCCTTGTACTTTTAAAAAATTATTCCAAAAAGTAGCGTAATTTTTCCATATGAACAACAGTGGTCATCAGTATCATAAACAATTGCACTGAAATGAACTATGTATTAATTCCTACTAGATCTTTCTGTACTCCTTGTGTATTACAAACGTAGTTCATTTTAGTCATAACATGATTCACTATAGCCTTGGATCCAACCGTGATTCATAAATAGGCTCGTGTGTTTCATCCGGGTGATTCTTATTATCCTAAGCTTCAGGTTAGTGAACCCCTCCATCATGAACTGGCCTGTGTTCGGTGGCTCGTCATTTCTTCATCCTTGGCTTCGACCTTCCTCGACTCAAGGGGGTAAAGAAACTTTGGATCGTGATAATACGTCCCCAAGCCTTCCCCCTCTCGCTAGCTCTGCGAAAGAGGAGTTTTTCCTGAAGTATCATCCCTGTAGTTCTCTTCCAGTGCGTCAACTAAACTTTCTTGTGCACAATATCTTCCAATTGCCGTCATCATTTCCTCTGTATAAGTTAATGTGAATGAATTTTTTTGTGTAAAAATTTCGCAGTGCAATGCGATATTGTTCATTTCGTTGATATACACAGCCTACAAGAAACCTGACTGGATAAAATTCGCCAAAGAAACGAAACAAGAATTTAGCATATTAAAACATAGAACCATCACTAACACTGTCACTCATATTCAGAAATATATCATACTAAACGTCGACAAACATCACATTCCACGGGCCAATAGACGATGCGCAAATATTAACATTACCGATTCAGCTGCTGCACTGGACATTCTCTACAAACTTTATGAGTACCTAGTGAACACTGGAGTGATGTAGTGATTTCGTGTTATTTTTGCATTAGTGACTTTTGGAGCAATTAAATAAGTTGCCCTGCTTGTTACTGTGCAGGAGTGGGGGCTATCAAAGAAAAACTGTGATATCACTGACTGCTATTGATTCATAATGGATCGTGAAGCCATCAAGATATTAAGTGAAACGCAAGACCAGACCTACAGGAGTTCGCTGAAATTAATAATGGATCAAGTGAGTAACAAATTTTATTATCTAACCAATACAATTGAATCACTGAAAACAAGCTTAGAGTTCAATCAGGCTGAAGTTGACGATTTAAAAGCCACTATAAAGAATCTGCAACAAAATCGTTCAGAAGATCAACACCAGATTCGAACGCTTCAAAGAGATAGCTGCTATACGAAATCAAACTATCTCACTACACTATGCGGCGAAATAGATAATTATTCTAGACGAAACAATTTGAAAACTGATGGTCTGCTAGAAGATGTGTGGGAGACGTGGGAGCAAACCTGTGTAAAAGTAAAGAACTTCCTAAGTGAGAAAATGGATATGCCTAATGTATCCCTGGAGCAAGCTCATCGCATGGGGTCCCGTCGAGTAGGTCGACCTAAACCCATTCTGGTGCGCGTCACCCGCTATAGTGATAGGGATGCTGTCCGAGAAATGTAGGCAGCTTGCGTGGAACACAAATACTGTATAATCCTCCGCTCAAAATCTCAGCAAACAAAGAGGAACAGAATCCCAGAGTTTAAGAAGGCGAGAGCAAGTGGCAAGTTGGCCTACTTTATCGGATCGAAACCGGTACCGCAGTGCGTGAGAAAGGTTCACCCACAGCTCCCAGGAAGGATGCTGCACGATTTTCATCTCGGCAAACTCCCTTCAATTCGGCTGCTGTTACATCTGTCTGTTCAAAGCAGACTACCACTACTACAACTACTACTGCTACAACTACTGATCCTATCATAGTGACGGAAGTGGAATCAACCAACATCATATCAGTAAGTAGAGCTATTGCTTCATCTTCTGTTTCAACCTTGGCCATCACCAATGCTTCAGACATGGACATAATGACTGTTACCACTTCAACCAGTGCCCCGACCTTGGCTACAAATGCTGCCCAAGCCCCCACCATCACCTCTGTGGGCAGCATCTACCAGCACCCTTCCCCCACCACCACTTCCCCCACCCCCACCACGGCATCTCAGGGTTACACCAGCACACTATCACACCAAGAATAATTTCATTCTGCTACTAACCAAGCTACACCTAAAGCTCATAATAACGCAGGCAAGATGACTTTCCGCCCTCAAGACACTCGTAAGTAATTCCACTTTCCACTAATGATGTCTTTATTCCACTTCCCTTTTATTTTATTCTATCTCAATTTTAATTAACCGCAATTAATTAACTCACATTTATGACAATATATTTCCATTCCATGTATTAAATGATATTGAGCTTCGGTGTCATTTGTGGTCCAGTGAGTTTTCTATCTCATATTTGAATAACATACGATTTTCCGTGGTCAGTGATGGTAGTGATAACACCGATAAAGATTACGATCCGGATTTTACTCTGAACCTTTTAACGTCTATTCCTGAATCTCAGCACTATTTTTGTGAGTCGGGCGGGCTCTCATATGAACCACACGCCCAAGGATCCTTATTATCGGTCTTATTTACGAATATCTGAAGCATTCCATTCAACCTTAACAACTTTTTAGTGCAATATGTTGACTGCATAAATATAAAATTTGATATAATTGGTTTCTTTTAATCCAGATTAGATCATCTTTCACAACTGTATAATACATCAAACTACACTATGTGTTCTCAATGTAGGAATACAGATGGTGGTTGAGTGTGTGTGTGTACGTCTGTGTCTCGACGAATAACACTCACCTGCCGCAGGTTTCGTTCACCGAGTCTTGTCTTGAGTGTGTCAGTGTCGGGCTGTACGGTAATAATGGTAAAATATTTGTTGCTTGTTTTTATCGCCCTCCCAATGGTAACATACACAAGTTTTTGTCAAAAATGTATGATGTATTCATTTATATTAAAGAAAATATATTTAAACAGATATATTTTATGGTTGATTGGAATTTAAATCTCTTAAAGAATAAAATGCATATGCCTACGACATATTTCTTAACACTAATGTACTCCCATTCATGTTTTCCCACAATAACCAAACTAACACGCGTTTATCATAACTCTGCAACAAATTTAGATAATATATGGACTAACCAGATTATGCATCATAAAACAAACTATACAGTGTGCTCTACTATCAGTGACCACTTTCCTGTTTTCTAGCAGTTGGAGATTTCGACTGGACTTACTCAACAACAAACGCATAGCGCCCATAAAAGGATATTTTCCATGCTAAATAGAGATTAATTTTTAAACTTAATTTCACAGAATGGGATGTTGTTTTTTCCCAGACCTGTCCTAATATTGCATGCAACTGTTTCTATCAGAAATTTAAATATATATTTGACCTAACATTTCCAGAAACAACGTTTGCCCTAAATAGGGATCAGTTAGATAAGCCTTATATTACGTCAGGAATTAGGGCCTCGATTCGCGAGATGAATGGGTTGGCAAGGCTCGCTGGTAAATGGCCCATTACATATGATGCTCGTTTTAAAACATACCTCATTTAGTTAAATATAATTATCCGGCAAGCAAAGAAGGAATATTTTAATAATAAATTTAACAACGAATAAGGAAATCCTAAGTACACGTGGAAGGTTTTGAGTGGAATTTTGTGTAGGAAAATCAAATGTAATCACAATAGTTCTGGCATGATTGTTGATAACATCTTAAACATTAGTAATGCATTCAATCAACATTTTGTAAACATTGGGAGGTCAATATCACAAGGTGTTCGTCAGGGAGAGACAAGTTCCACCAAGTATCTACCTGCGCCACCAGAACTCATCTCTGGTTACCCCCTTTAAGTCTACAAGAAATGCTAGATATTATTAGTAATTTGAAATATACTGCCTCGGGTTATGATGAAACTCCTGTTTCAATAGTTAAGTCTTGCTGTCATAATAATTAGCCCTATTACAGTCCATATCATTAATCTTTAAAAACTTGGGTTTTCCTTGACACTTTGAAAATTGCTCGTGTTACTCCCGTTTACAAAGCTGGTAAAAAGGAAGACTTTAACAATTACAGACCTATATCAATTCTGCCTGTTATAAGTAAGCTATTTGAGAGAGCTATATGTTCGAGACTTGTCCCTTTCCTTCTTGGTAATAATCGTATTAATCCTCAGCAGCATGGTTATCTTCAGAATATGTCAACAGAAGCAGCTTTAGTAATTTTTATGAATATAATCAATGAATCATTGGAAAGAACAGAACGTGTTGTTGGGGTTTTTATAGATTTTGCCAAAGCTTTTGATTCGCTAGATCATGATATACTACTTGTTAAATTGAAATATAATGGTATAATAGGTATTAAACTGTTTTCTTCCTACTTAAGTGAAAGGAAATAATGTCGTTTATAACCAAGAATATTCTAGTTGCTTGAATATGTCAACAGAAGCTTATATTAACGATCTTGTCAGTGCAACTGACATATTAAAATATTATGTATGCTGATAATACGAATATTTTAATGTCTCATGAAAATATTCATGGCGTCTTTAGTATATTAAATAATGAACTTGAAGACCTATATAACTGGATTATTGCAAATAACTTAGCACTTAACGTATCCAAGACTCACTATATGCACTTTTGTATAACGACTAAAGTTGAAACCTTACAACAGTTAGTAATTGGAGGTCATAATATAAGCAAACAATTAACGACCAAATTCTTGGGTGTCACTATTGATTAAAATGGAAGGAACATTTACTGAGGGTAAACAATCAGATTGCCAAAACATGTGGTATATTGTATAAAACACATGAAGTGCTTACCTCCTCTGCACTTCGAAGTGTGTACCCCTCCTTAATATATCCTTACCTTATATATGGTATTATTGTATGGGACGGTGCGAGCATAGGTTATGGAAAATTAGACCCATTCTGACAGTGCTCAAGGAGTTATTTTCCAGGGTTTTTCGTCCTTTTCAGAAAGTGGTAATTGGCGGGTTGCTGGTGTTATTCCAGGGCATGTTGACATTTATTCAGTATGTGCTGTCCAGCTCGATCGGTAGAGAGTTGGCTTGCAGTCCCGACGGACCCAGGTTCGAATCCTCGCTGGGGCAGGGAACAGTTTAAGGATTTGAATTTCATTAAATCAGGCTTTGCTGATCTACCAGAAGACCCGCCGACATGTCGTAAAAATACCCCGCTGATACTAATACACCAGTCCTGTATGAGACAGCCCTAGCATGTATTCAATATGGACGGTGGGTGTTAGCGCCGAAGTGGTGACATGTAGAGGTGTATGGTATGTAGGAGGACGGCTGGGCCTTGATAGCAGGCTGTAAAGCCTATGCCCAGAGTCGGACACATAAAAAAAAAAAAAATCGCCACTTTGGACTAAAATTCTTTGTCCTTTGAAACTGCTAAACTGGATATGTGCTTGATGTGATAGTTTATTCTGCTACAGATGTTGTTGCACCTAGTGATGATCCTCACAGTTTCTTCGATTAAAAGGTTTTTCAAAAGGCACCACATTCTGTACACCGATAATTATTACATGATCCCAACGTTGACCAACTATTTGCTTGATCACGGTACTGTGTCCTGTGGAACTGTCTGGGCAAACAGAAAGAATTTCCCTGTATTCCCAGCAAATACCGAGAAAGGAGCCCTTCTTACCAAGAAATGTGACAAATATGTTAGCCCTTCTCTGGCATGAGAAAAGATGGGTTAATATGTCATCAGTACATAAGGGTGTGTTTAAGGAAATGGGAAAAAACAGACTACAGGACCGGGAAACCTATTTTGAAGCCAGTTGCTGTCAATGATTATAATATCAACTTGTGGCTTGTTGATAAATCGGACATGAAAAATGGTGAGGTTGATTACCTACATAAGTTCTGCAGGTGGTACAAGAAGGCGTTTTTACACCTTCTTCGTATTGCCGTCCTGAGCAGTTTCATACTGTTCAAGGAGCTCGTCAAGAAACCTCTCTCTCTCTCAATGAGAGTTTGAGAGAGAGCTTGCACGGGAACTTCTTACAATATATTCAACTGTACAGGTGCCTGGTGTGAATCCGGGGAAGCAGACAGCACCTACAGTGGACAGGCTAAGCTGTGCAGACTATTTTCGGCAGCATAGACTGGTAGAGATTGGCCGTACCACTGCAGGTCGTCAGGCGTACAGCCGGTGAAACGTCTGTAACACCACCAAACGCAGTCCCCCAGCACAAAAAGAGCCTACCAATGTGCAGAGTGCAAGGTCCCCCTATACCTTATTTGTTTTTGCGAGTATAAGTCCGAGCATGATAACTGAGCAGGTGTGTGGGAAAGTGTAAATAGTACTTTTTTTTTTTTAATGCAAGGAAGAAGGAACCAAAAGCCGTGGGCCCGCATACTGTTCCTTTCAGGAAAAAACAAAAAACAATACAAAAGAGAGCCAAATTCAATGTCCATTCATTTCGAGATGCCTGGACACACTGCGTTTGAAAGACTGGAGATCATAGGAAGTAGGGAATACAGGCAGAGGAAGACACTTCCAGAGTTGACCAGTTGCATAAATGAAGGACTGGGAGTAACGGTTAAATCTTGCATTAGAGAGTTGGACCGAAAAGGGATGAGAGGTTGTTGCTAGATGGGTACTACGTGCCCGTCATAGAGGTGGAGGGATGCAAGCAGACAGTTCAGAGGAACAGTGACCTTTGAAGTAGTGACAGAAAAGAGATAAAGATGCAACAGTGCGGTGAAGAGACAGAGGTTGGAGGGATTAAATAGGAGGAGGAGAGTTAATGAGACGAAAAGCCTTTAACTCCACCCTATTGAGAAGAGCTGCATGTGGGGAGCCTCCTCCCACATGAGAGTTGTACTCCATACAGGGGCGAATAAAACCCGTTAACAAGGTGTAGGGGTAAAGAAAGTTCAGATTCGGCTTAGCACACCTAATCTCTTGGAAGCAGATTTCACAAGAGATGTATATGTACTTTCCAAGATAAATCCTGGGAGAATGAAACCCCAAGCATATTCAAGGATGATGCAGGACTAAGCTGGACATTATTAAACATTAGTGGGTAATCCTGAGGAAGATTTTGTCGGGTTCATAAGTGTTAGAACTGAGTTTCTCATGCATTAAATGTAACAAGATTATTTTTACCCTAATCAGAGATACGAGCCAAGTCAGACATTAGGTGTGCCATAGTCTCATCCCTTTTTTGTTGAAGTAACTGCTGAGATGGACGTTGCGGGAACCGAATGGAAAGGTGAAGGATGGAATCATCAGCATATGAGTGGATAGGGTTAGATGTACAGCTTAGAAGGTCACTGATGAATAAAAGGAAGAGAGTTGGTGATAGGACAGAGCCCTGGGGAACACCACTGTTGATAGGTCTAGGAGAAGAACGATGGCCGTCTACAACAGCGGCTATAGAACGACCAGAAAGGAAGCTAGAGAAGAAAGCACAGATAGAAGGATAGAAACCGTAGGAGGGTAGTTTAGAAATTAAAGATTTATGCCAGACTCGATCGAAAGCCTTTGAGATGTCAAGTGCAATGGCAAAGTTTTCGCCAAAGTCCAGAAATGAGGATGACCAGGAGTCTGAAATGTAGGTGAGAAGATCGCCAGTGGAACGGCCCTGATGGAACCCATACTGACAATCAGAAAGAAGGTTGTGACAGGAAAGATGCTTTAAGATTTTTCTGTTAACAATTGACTCGAAAACTTTTGAGACACAGGATGTTAAAGCAATTGGACGATAGTTAGAGGGTTGAGAATGGTCACCCTTCTTTGGGACCGGCTGAATGAGAGCAAACCTCCAACAAGAAGGAAAGGTACAAGTTGATAGAGAAAGGTGAAAGAGTTTACCTAGGCAGGGCGNGGAATTGGAGGAGAAAGTCTGAGCAAAGAGATCTGCTTTATCAGTAGAAGAAATAGCTACAGAGCCATCAGAGTAGAAAAGAGGAGGGAAGGATGATGAGGTAAAGTTATTAGAAAGGTTTTTGGCAAGGTACCAGAAGGAGAGAGAAGATTTCGAGTTGGAGAGTTGAGAACATTTAGCACGGATGAAATTATTTTTAGCAGAGCGAAGAACAGACTTGGTACGATTTCGGGCAGCAATATAAAAAAGATGTGATTCAGGAGTGAATTGGCTGCGGTATCTTTTATAGGTCCTATCCTTGTTGCAGACAGCATTAGAACAAGCGTGATTAAACCAAGGCTTTCTTACATTATTCAGAAGATATGAGAAAGGAATGTATGCTTCCAAACCCGAGAGAATAACCTCCGTAAAGCATAAGGCACACTCAGTTGGCTCCCGACCATGGAAGCAATAATCATTCCAAGGAAAATCAAAGAAGTACTGCCTGAGGGCCTCCCAATCCGCAGCTCCAAAGTGCCACAGACGACGTTTCTTTGGAGGGTGCACAGGCTGTACTGGAGCGATAGGACATGTTAAGGTAATAAGGTTATTATCGGAGGAGCCCAATGGAGAAAAAAAGATTAGCAGTGTTAGCAGAAGGATTAGTTGTTAGGAAGAGGTCAAGTATGCTGGAACTCTCTCCAAGGCGGTATGCACAAGTGTGTTGTTTTTCATACATGAGTGTAATGTGAGATACAAGTTATATCTAGTAAGCGTAATGATATGTGTTTTATAATAAGTTTTACAAATGCAGTGTAATAAGAGTTACTCTTTATGGTTATTGGTGAAACAATTATTGGAAATACCTTGTGTTAGCCTACAACCACTTGTGAGAGGGCCAGATAGAAAATTACCTGGTTGGCCATAACGTTTTTCCCCTCGTTACTCAGAAAATAGTCCTGAATGTGTAAGCATATGTGTATTTGTGATGTGAAGTACAAATAATGTAAGATGAGTATAACATTATAACATTATCATGATGCCCCTGATTAGTATAAATCAGTCTGAATTACAGTACAAGTAATTAACTCATAGTCAACATATTGCGTGATACAGCCTGAGCATTTACTTGTCAAAGTGCAATTACCCGTAATCATGATGTCAAGTGCAATTATAAGTGTCGTAATAGAGGGAAATTATTATATTTGACGCAAGAAGTGTGTACAGAAAATCAAGAGCTAGTCTTCTCCCACACACTTTCGGAGTTGCGCTATGAAATCTGTGGAAAACCTTATGAGGAGCCACATGTTGGACAAGGTGATGAGTCATCCTTATGACGGTGAGTAAGGAAAAGTCGAAGAGTGAGAGGAAAATTCCACATTCCTTCCAAGGACACCCGGGCAGTGTTACAATCACTGCTCCAGTCAGAGCTGCCAACGCTAGCCAGCGAGTCCAAGGTCACTGCCAGTGACGCGCGTTGGGAAGCAGCCCTCCTATGCATGGAAAACCATTGTCTTCAATTTATCCTTACTCATCGACGGGACGACCTGCAGACTCGGGATACTTCCATTTGAAAGAGAAAGAGTTAGTGAGTATTATTACTGTATATTTAATTTTTCTCTAGCTATAATAGTTGGCAGACATTAGGGTTTGATATGAGGGTATTTTCCCCAAAATGTCAGAAATTCCCCGTATGGAGAAGTGGGCGATGGCGGGAAAGCCCAGACGGATGAGGGTTAATACAAAAATTTATTATATCAAAACATCTACCCACATAAAATTACTGATTTCTTACATCCTCATGCATCATTACGTGAATTTTATGAGAGCTTTGATTTACTGTATTAACCGAGATGTGATTAGCCTGTTATTAGGAGGTTGCCTCACTAGCCAAAACTCTAGCTCATCATGGCAAAGCAGCAGCGCACGAGAAGCTTGCATTGCGAGGAAGGATGGCAGGCATGAGGGAAACTTGTATGTCACCTACCCAAATTGCAAGGGAACTTGAAATTATTCGCAGTACGGTTTTTCTCTGGTTTTGGAGATGGGAGGAATGTAACCTCAAAGATTAGCCAAGACCTGGATCACTAGGAAGACAGCTACTGAGGACAATCAGAGAATATGACCAGTTATAAACAATGGCCCTTTCACAAATGCCGTGGCAGTAAGAACTGAACTAGATCTTCAAAATAATGTCATTAGAGAATGCGAGAAGAAGAATGCCACAAAGCCAAAGTATTCCAACCAACATCGCCGACTTTGTCTTCAGTTTGCACAAGAACATGCAAACACTGGCTGTGATTTCTGGCGGACAGTCATATTCCCTGACGAGAAGTCTTTCTCATCTACACTGCATGGAAGACTTCATTGTTTGATAAGGAAGAACACAGGGTAACTAGTTATAAATGAATTGACTGATCTGTTTGCACATCTGCAATATGATTAACCTGTTCTATGAGCATATTCACCGTTATTGACCTGCTGTGGTTGCATTTTCAGAGTAGTTATTATTGACAAGTTACGTTAACACACAGTATTATCGAAATAGAGATCAATACAGTCTTAGTAATACTGACAATTAACGTTCACAGCATTACTGATCTGCTGTCACCATTATTCAGAGTACTGGCCTGTTTTATCAACACAGTTTGACTGACCTTTTATATCGATACATTCATAGCAGTATTGACTTATCCCAACATACTTAGTATTACTAGCCTGTTATGGCCACATTTTTTAAAAGCAGGACAACTGCCCAGTTTGTACGAGAAGAACTGTGAAAAGGTGGTTTGAGGAATGGCCAAACATACAACTATTTGGCTGTCCCAGCAACAGTTGTAATCTCAACAGCATTAAAAGTATCTGGGCAAACATTGTCAAAGTGTGGGAGACTGCGCAGAAGGGGACATCATGGAAAATCATGAATCATGGTGAACGAGTGGGAAGTGATGAAAAGGAAACTACAACATGCATACAACCACATTGTCTCCTTACCAAAGCAAGCTCCGAGCATCATCCAGAACCCGGGTGGGTGGACATGGTACTAGGAAATGCGTTGGGGAATATTTTTGTTCCATATTAAGTCAACAGTTCAAATGTCACTAAGACTAACTTCTTCCTTCCTATTTGGAAGTGATAAATAGTAGGGCGAGAAACAGAGTTCCCTCGGGAATGGCCCACCTAGTATCCTTTATGACTCTTATTTTGCGTCCTGCATGGGTAGTTGCCCTGCTGGGAGAAGTGGCGCTGTCCTATTGCCTAGCGGGGCAGTGTGATTGATCAAGTTCTAGCAAGAGGAATTCATTTCTTCATTGTTCATGCCTGCTATCCTTTCCTTTAGATGTAGCAGACAGGCGTATTGGTGTGTATACTGTGAGAAGCTGGATTGCTGGCTAGATTCTTCTGGAGAATTCCCGATGTTTACCGTAGTTCCAGTAAAAGTCAGATTTGGCAATTAGCCTGCTATTGTGAATGTAGTTACTTCATAAGTTGTACATAAATTTTTGTCTTCTTTTTCTCTGTAATGATTTATTTATGTGTGTTAAATTATGTAATTTAAGTTTGTATGCTTAATAATTTACAGTGTTATTTAATGTAAGAAAACTCTGACATGTTTTGGATGTCTCCGAGTTGGTAACTGTTGTAACCGTGCTTCCTCAGGAATACACCAGAACTGTGGAGAAATGTAGATCATTCTAGAACAATGCAAGCTTATATAAGGATGGGGAAGAGATGAGCAAGTTCAATCAGCCTTCAGTTCATTTTGTTTGTGGTGCAGTGTCAGTGCAGTAAAGTTTGTGTATCATCGGTACTTGTGAAAGTAGTAAAGCGTTGTTGTCAAGCATTAAGTGTAAATGAAGTTAGTAAAGTTTGTATATCTCCATTGCTTGTAAAAACAGTGAAGTGACTTGGGAAAGCTTTAAGTGTAATTACCTGGAATATAAAGATAGTAAACTTAAGAAGCCAATTCACCACAACTGAGCCTATCTTGTGTACTGTACACCGTAAGGCTACCTCTAGGAAGAACAGTTCACTGGGCAATGTCCTTCCTGTACTGTACTACTGCTGTTGGAGCCTGTGGCATTGTGGAACTGGGATGTAACACTGGTGTAACGAATGTGGACTAAGTGCCGTAGTGAGTCTAGTCTTCGAATGGAGCGAGGGTGTGTGCAGACAAGTCTTGAGCTGGGCAGGAGGATGAACTGTCCGTGGCAACAATTATGAAGCTATTACAGGCACAGAACAAAAGACAGAAAGACCTCAAAGAACAATTACAAGCACAAAATGTACAACTACAAGCACAGAATGATGGACAGAAAGAACTCAAAGAAAAATTGCTAGCATAGAATGATGGACAGAAAGAACTCAAAGAACAATTACAGGCACAGGACAGGAAGAACTCAAAGGACAACTACAGGCACAAAATGAAGAAGTCAAAGAACAATTGCAAGCAGAGGGAACAGGTTGAAGAAGTATTACAGGAGCAACAGAGGAAATTACAAGTAAGGATGTAAGGACTGCTAGATTCTTTCATGGGGGAAATGAAGGAAGAACAGGAACAATTGAAGGAGGAGGTATACGCTGGGTTATGGCAGCAGATTTATGAGGTAAGTAATAATGTGACAGAGTGCAAATAGCATGTAGACAACCAACTGAAGGCAGTTAGTGAGAAAATAGTGATGGAATGTAAACAGCATGTGGATGAGCAGCTGAAGATTAGTGAGGGAATAGTGATGGAATGCAGACAGCATGTAGATAACCAGTTGAAGCATGTAGTCAACTATGTAAAGTTAACTGGTGAGACAATTGAGGCTGTAGAGAAATGTTGCTCTGCTGAGACTCAGGTTAGTGTACAGGGAGCATATGAAAGGAATGGACAGTGTATGGTGAATCTTGACGGATCCCAAGCATCTAAATGTAGTATTAAAGGGTTGAATAATCAGAGTGTAGAAGTTTTAAGTCCTGGGCTTATTATGATGCTCCAGTTTTTAGGCCCCAAGCCGGTGAAGTGCATGGCTATAATGGGGGTCCAAGACCCTTTTAGATTCCGACCATTTTAATCGTCATTTCTAATCTAACCTCAGAGATTCCGATGACGCTTTTAATAGTCATTTTAAGAAAATTTTGTTATATATTCACCACAAATCGTATTTATGCATCATAACAAAGAGTCTCGAATGTGACGTCATGGAATGGTTGCTCTATGCTTAGCAGGTAGTGTACAGCTGGTCTGAATCATAGTTTTGTTTCTTTATCACTTTATTCTTGGCGAATATTTTTCAACAGCAAGGTTAAAATTTTTGTTTTTGCCTAACTTCAGCT
Organism: Birgus latro; assembly: GCA_018397915.1. Classification (NCBI taxonomy): domain Eukaryota; kingdom Metazoa; phylum Arthropoda; class Malacostraca; order Decapoda; family Coenobitidae; genus Birgus; species Birgus latro. The sequence continues at coordinate 11,164 of JAGKTI010012147.1, read as the reverse complement.
ATTCACTTTGACTTTTTATTTTCTTTGTTTTCGTTGTTTGAACATATCACGATAAAGTACAACTATTCAGCTTCAATATTACAGTACAACCAGCATCCTATCATAAAAAGTGTATTTACACTGACCGATCAAAGAAAAAGATTGCAAAGTGAATATGCTACAGAGACAAAAAATAAAATTGTGCATCTCATTCCTTTCGCTTTACCGCGCAGTAGAATGCAAAAATTACCATAGTCTGTATATCATTGTAAAGGTAATTTATTGTAGTTTGGCATGGTTTAAACCAGATGTGCATATCTTTATTAGTTTTTTTTTTGCCGAATATTTTTCTACGGCAAGATAAAAAATTGTTGGTTTTGCCTAACTTCAACTCGTCACTTTGGCATTTTATTTTCTTTGTTCTTTTTTGAACATACTACGATAAAGTACAACTACTCTCCTTTAAAATGACACCAAAACCAACATTCTGTCATGAAAAGTGTATTTACACAGAGGGATCAAAGAAAAATATCACACTGGGAAGATGTGGGTCAGCGTGAGAGAGGCTGACTCTAGCACAGACATAATGTGCCCGGCCCAGAAACCGGATACGGTAAAAAAGAAGCCTCAGGAATTTGATGGTAGAGAATCATGGGAAGCTTACCGTGTGCAGTTTGAGTTACTGAGTTACTTGCTGATCAGAATGGTTGGGATGATAGGCAGAAGGCAGTGCAGCTTGCCGCTAGCCTTAAGGGTGACGAATGACAACTCTGGGCCAGATGTCAGTAAAGGAGAGGAACAGTTACAAGTCCTTAATAGAAGTTCTGGAGTACAGATCTGGGACCATGTGGCAGACTGATGTTTACAGAGCAAGATTCCGGAGCCATGTATGGGCTCGAGGAAAATCCCTAGAGCAGTTTGCTCATGACCTGGAGAGTATGGCATACAAGGCGTACTCTGGAGCAGCACCTAACCTGTTGGCTATTCTTCTGAGGGACCAGTTCATCGACGCTCTTGACAGTGCAGAGTTGAAAGTACAAGTGAAGCAGGCACAACCCAGAACCATGCAAGAAGTACTACCCAGGGCTTTAGAATTTGAGTACTACGTCAGGTTCAGTACATCCATTTTTCAGACAGGTCTTAGTGCAGAACTCAAGGCAAGAAAGGTGCAGGTATGTGAAGCAGAAAATTATGAAGGCAGATGCTGGTACAGTGAAAAGCCAGGACATAGGAAAGAGGAATGTTATAACTGGGAGAGGGAACAGAAGATCAGAAGAGGCTGCTGGTATTGTAAGAAGCCAGGAAATCGGAAAGTGTATTGCAACAAGTGGGAGAGAAAATGGGAGAAGACCAGAGGAGGTTGCTTGTTCTGCGGGAAGCTGGGACACAGGAAGCTGGATGGATACAATGGAAGAAGGAACAAGAACGGAACAATGCAAGGAAATTCCCGATTGCAACAAACGGGTGTTGGACATGTGATGAGGTGGGACACTTCAGCTATGAGTGTCCAAATGAAAAGGATGGGGGTAAATTAGTGAAGGCTGGTAACGAGAGGCAACAACCAGCCAGTTTTTCCCAAGAAGCCCCACCACTGAGGAAATGCAGGAGAACCTCAATGAATAGTGTGTGAGGGGACGGAAGAACTGACTGGAAGCTGTGTAGTAAGAATGGGAATTTTGGCAAGAGATTCTGCCGTACTGTTGTGATAGGGCCAGCGTCAGATGAAGAAGACCTGAGGAGGATGCAGATGGAGGATGCAGATTTATAACCAGTGCTAGAGTGGCTGCAGCGGAGTACAGTGCGCCCATCTTGGGAAGAAGTTTCCAGGTTAAGCCCTGTGACCCAAAGCTGATGGAGTCAGTGGGACCTTCATTGTTTGAACAACGGACTTCTGGAGTGTCAGTAGAAGACACCTGATGGCCTCAGAAAGTATTGGCAACTGGTGATTCCGAAGAAAATGAAGTCAGAACTTGGTTGAGTCTCATAACCAGATCACTTGGATGAGTCTCATAACCATACCACTAGTGGGCAGCTGGGAGTGAAGAAAACTCTAAGTTGGCCGCGACAAAGGTTCTACTGGATTGACATGCATCAGGATGTTGAAGAGTGATGTTAAGCCTGTCATGTATGTTGTGCCAAGAAGAGACCCAAGAAACGTGGTTGCGCCCCTCTCCAGCAGTACTAAGTGGGTGCACCGATGGAAAGAGTCATTGTGGACATTGCTGTTTCTGATCATTGGCAATGCATAGATTCCGAATATGCTATTTGATTTTGTGTAAATCTAAAGTTACTGGAATTATGCAACAACGTATGTATAGTACAAGGACCGGAACTGCAACTTGTTACCTTTCGAGAATGTTGAGATTGTCAAAGAATTTATATACTGTATTTTCGGGTGAATATTATGAACACTTTTGATCTTGACTTTCTTCTGTAGCTGTGATGATAATTGCACAACAATCCCCAAAGGTAATCGCCCATCATCGCCTCATTCCTGCCCTGATATCTGGTTTCCATCAGCAGAATGTCCAGGTGGAATCACTCGCCATGGTCCTCACTGACTACACCCAGGTTGCTTTTGAAGAAATCAAGATGGGAATACAGATAGTGCATCCAAGCTGGTTGAATGCGCCGATCAGGTCATCAACGAGTTGTGCGGAATCTGATCTCCCCTGGTTGCAAAGAAAACTTTCCACAACCTCTCTGAAAGCATTCCAAGTGCGCTTTTCGTCATCGGTCATTTTACACTGGAGTTCACGACTTGCAAGCATTCTTCGAACTTGCTGCCCAGTGAATATGCCAGCCATCACCTTTGCCGCGCTCAACTTGGGAAACATTGGTCGTATATGCAGAAACTCATCACCATCCATGCTGATGGCTTTCACAAGACCAAGTTTTATGTGTGGCGGCTGTAGCAATATCTTCCCTCAGGAGATCAGTGGAACTCTCAGAACAATGAACGAGCCTGGTGTGAGACTCCCTCTGAGAGTCCAGTCTTTCCTCACAGAATGTTCTGCATTGCTCCGGCTGACCCACAAGTATGAAAAACATGAGTACTTTGTATAACTGCCTTGCATTCCAAGTAGGAACAAAATCATTATGAAATCCCCACAAACCTCCCAGTTGTGGTTGGCGTATTTAATCTTTGTTAGACAAATCTTCACATTCTCATAGCAACTGGAACTGATGGGAGTAAGTCGCTGTCATGGAAAATACAACTTTTAGGCTCTTTACGGAACTGTTTATGAAAAGTCGCCATTCTGAGGCCTTGTAATCCACTCCCCTGGCTTGGAACAAACCCCTATCATCAAAACAATAACCCAACGATGTTTCTTCTCAGTATTTGAAGAAGGATATTACCATGGCAATTCCTATAACTGAACTTGCAACTGGGATCAAACAAGTTTCATTCACTTAGACGTGACACCAGCAGCTCAGCACTGGACTTGGTGAGTCCTAAATCTCAGACTAAGTCATCCAGTTCTTGCTGACTGGGAAAATGTGGCAGTGTCTCCGGAACATTCGCCAACATACGATTCATCATGACTTTCCCCTCTGTCATCATCGATGTCCTCACAGTCAGAGACAACTTCCGTGTCCACAGGAGGGACAGGAATCGTCATTTCGTCGTTATGAGGCACTGTAGAGATCGAAGAGGGTAAATTTGGATATACAATGTTCTTTCCGCCCTTAACACTCTTCGCACCACTTATATCAACCAAGCAAATATAACAATCGTCGTGGTGATTTGAAGATTCTCGCCACACTCTTGGAACTGCGAAAAGCTTCTCCTTTCTCGTTCCTCATAGCCAAACTTCATGTGCAGAGGGACAGCTACCACAAGTGTAGTGTGGAGCCCAGTCTTATCTTGATCGCCCATTGCCATGCCAAAATATGCTTTGTATGCATGAGCAAATTTGGAATCAAGGTGGATTTCATGTTAGATCATATTCGGTCCAATATTTTCTCCACATACATAACAAAATATATCGGCTGACAGCTTGCAAGAATAGCTACTGCTCATTATCATCAATAGAAACACCTTTAGGAACAGCTCAAAAAACACTTCGACCAGCCAAACTAGCAATGTGAGGCAAGTTCATCGAATGAAATGACTTAATTTGCGTTGTATGACACAATAATGGTCATATCAGTGACATCTGCATGGACGCAGATGGTGTGTGTGTGTGTGTGTGTGTGTGTGTGTGTGTGTGATGTGGTAAGCAATAAGTCAGCCATCACATCAGCACACGGCAGTAAGACTGGAAATAAACAATTGCCAAACGTTAACAAAAACCTAGAGGTAGACAAACAAGACATACATCATTGGAATCAGCGTGGAAAACTGAGTCCAGTAAATCCAAAAATGAGTAAATAAATTCATTGTTATAATAATAATATATTCTAGAAACTAGCATTACGTAATATAATACTTGCAATATACAAGGATATCAGAGTGCAGTTATTATAAATGCTTTGTGATTTACATGACCCAGTAGAATTTATGACACACACACATATGCACCAACAGTGTGTTTCGTTTACAGCTTCCTATTATACCCAGTCATAAGAAAATTTGTACAATAGTTTATGGACATGTATGAGTGAAACATTTTTCTAATAATCTTATCATAGCTTTCATGAAATCTACAAGGTGATCCTCGAATAGGAAGTGGGGAATTTATTGTATTAATTTTTGAAAATATCTTTAAGTAATAACTGTATTACAGAGAACTGCAGTCAATAACGTTTGTATGTTGGCAGTAACTAACCCGAACTTCTGTCAACTGAACCAATAGATACTGTTTTTTAACCCTAGCAGCACACAAGCCCGCCTCTGGCTACAATCATAGAGGTCATCTCCCTGCCTACCTGTTTTCCACCATGGGCGTATCTTCATCCATTTGACCCATGATTCTCTATCGGCTTATTTCCCTCCTCCCTGACTCATTTTCCCAATGATACCCATATCTCTCTTGGACCTGTGTTTGCCTAGTGAACCTATTTTCCTCCATGGATGTGTTTCCCATAGACCTTTTGTACCCAAGGACCTACTTTCTCCCATGGATCTATCTTCCATGGATCCTTTTTACCCTATGACTCTATTTATCCCTCTGTAGACGAAGCTTCAACAGTCACTTACTTTCCCCATGGAGCATTATTTCTCCATGGCCCTACTTTCTTCCCTCGACCTCTCGTGTACCATGGACCCATTATTTCTCCTTGGACTTCCTTTCTCTCCCATGACCAACATTCCCCAAGGACCAATTTTCCTTTAAAGTGCCCATCTTCTACATGGACCTAATTTTCTCTATTGACCTACCTCCTCCCCATAAACGCACATCAAATCCCCAAATGCACCTTTCTCCACCCAGAGACCTACTTCCTTCAGGAACTTTTTTTTAAATTCTAGACCTATGTTTCTGTTTGGATAAAAAAACATGAAGGACACATCCCCATTGATCCATTTCAACTATTGGCCAATTTACCCCAAATGTCTATTCCCCAGTGAACTTATTTTCGCCCAACTACACACCCACCAGTGTAAGAAGGATATCTCCTGGCTTTTCCTCTGGGAACCTACACGTGCACTCACCAACCCGTCCCACTCTAGAGGGCACCCCACCCCCTTTGCCCTATACACCACTTTGCCAACAATTGCACCCACCCACTCCATCAAACCCACCTGCCCACCCACTCCATCAAACCCACCTCCCCACCCAGTCAATGCACCCACCCTATCCACCCCTGCCCACAAAGCTACCCAGCTTGCGACCAAGTTCAGGTCACCACAGGCACGCTCGCACAAACAGGGAAAGCAGTTTTTGTAGTATAAAGTACTTGTGAATCACCCAAATGGTATGAAAGATTGGGAATACGTATGGATAACCGGGAAGCTGATGCAGCTGGTATTAGCTAAGGCATCACAGACACTTTTAATAGAACACACAATGTATTCCTGTCAGTATCTTGAAAAGGATGTGTAGCTTTACACCTCATGGTGTATGGCATTAAATGAGAGAGAGAGAGAGAGAGAGAGAGAGAGAGAGAGAGAGAGAGAGAGAGAGAGAGACCGTCCTGCAGAAAGAAAGAGGAGTAAGTCAATAATTTAGCCACTACAATATCTAAAGGGGCACTCAGTGGAGCGCATCTCTCGGACAAGGGCAACGTAATTTCCAAGCCACTATTCCTAATGGGTTAAGTTTTCACATCACTGATTAAGGTTTTGCAATAAGCGTTTTCCGGAACCAGAATCTGTAATATGATCCAGAACGGGCCCAAAATTTTACTAGAGGCCCTCCAAACCAAAGTGCGAATGACAAGTGCTCCCAGCCAGTACGTTTTTAGCGCCTCAGAATATGACCTTGACCTTGACCTACTTTCACCAATTTCGAACTCGGAGGAGATTTTAATCCCTACTACACACATGTAATGTTTTGTGATGATATCTTCAGCGGTTGTAAAGTTATAGTGCTAATAGACACTCAGACAAACAGGCAAGCTGAAAACAATACTCACAGATTTTCATCCCAACTACACACCTGTAAAATTTTGTGATGATATCTTCAGCGGTTGCGAAGTTATCGTGGTAACAGACACACAGACCTTAACATCCTTTCACCAATTTCGAGCTCGTGATCCTTTTTTTTTTTTTTTCCCTACTACAAATCTGTTAAATTTTGCTATATCTTGAGCGGTTGCAAAGACGTCGTGCTAACAGACATAGAGATGCACAGACAGACAGATAAACTGAAAACAATTGTTCCCTGGGACATGGGCTATCTATTCACGAAGGGGGCACGGTGGCTCAGAGGTAGAGCATCAAGCTCGGGACCGGGGGGTCGCGAGTTCGAGCCGCGCCCGGGACTGCCGTGCCGGGAGTGGTAGCGCCCTCCTGTTACCTAGCGGGGCTATATGATCTCATTGTAAGGTCTAGCTCGGGGATTCTTTAATCCCTTTATCTATTCACGAAACTTGTTCCAAATGTCTCTTTTGGTTTGTGAGTATTCCTGCTAACAGACAAACAGATAAAAAACATCGTTCCCAAAAGTTAATCGAGTGCTCCCTGGGACATGGGCAATCTACCCACCAAATTTGGTCCAGTTTTCTCTAATAGCTATTGAGTCATCGTACTGACAGGCCAACAAACTAATAAACAAACAAAAAACAAACGTGGGTGAAAACATACTCTCCTTGTCGGAGAGAACAAACAAACAGGGTTGAAAACATAGTGTCCTGGTCAGAGAGAATAATCGAATGCAAGAATATTATAATTGAAATTGTATACCAAGTAAGTCTTACCGTTTGATCTGCTACTTCTCAGGGAAGTGATAGATCTTCTATTGATACTGGCTACCCTGAAGAGCTGTTGTGGTAGCAACACGTCTGTTGCACTGAAGCCTTTCCGCCAGGCTGTAACATTTATAAAGTCAGTGCGTCAGGGTCTGCGTACGTCATGTAAGCACATGTGATTGTAATCGATGCAATCAAGCGGACACTATCCTAAAAGGTTATTAGCTTGTCGGAGGGCTTGGTGTAGCCAAGCAATCGTCTCTTTATGTAAACAAGGTAGTTTTGGCTGAATAATTTCTCAGTGAATATATTGACTAATTAGCGACAAGTATTTACTTATAATAAGTACAAGAATAAATTCATATGTTATGACAGTATATACTGATATACAGATAGATAATATAAACAAATAGATAGATATTAAAGGTTTGTATGTGTGTGAGACTGGCTGTGCTTTTGTTCGTTACTCTCACAAGAACGGTAATACTGTATATATCGACCTATTCTGTTTTCAGTTAGCTCTGCCGAAGTCCACGGAGTGTCAGAATAATACCACCAACACATTTTGGCGATCATCCGTGACCTGATGGCGGTAAATTGTCAGAAATCGCGACGTGTAAAAATATGAGATTTTTTTTTTCGAGTTTTTGTTCATAATTGATCATTGTGGGCTGAGTACCAGTATGGAAACGAGTATGATGTTACCTGCAAATATTCTGTGATGGAAAGACAAATAGTGTTACATAAATTTTTGCGGGCTTCTCGTCGGATCAGGGAAGTTAAGCAACGTTGGGTCTTGTTAGTACTTTATGGTGACCGTCTGGGAACACAGATGCTGTTTGTTTGGGAGAGGCCGTGGCAGGATCGGTAGAGAGGCGGCCTGCAGTCCTAATGAACCCAGGTTCGAATCCTGGCTGGGGCAGGGAACAGATTAAAGATTTGAATTTCATAAAAGGCAGACTATGGTGATCTACCAGATGACCCGCTGACATGTCATAAAAGTACCCTCGCTAATACCAGTACGTCCGTTCCGTATGAGACAGCCCTAGCATGTATTCAATATGGATAGTGGGTGTTAGCGCCGAAGTGATGATACGTGGAGATGTATGAGGACTAATGGGCCCCAAGCTGGGCTACTGGGACTTGGGAATAGGCCCTGAAGCCTTTGCCCAGACTCGGACACGTAAACATACCAGCAAGCACAACACTTACAACAAATCTAAAAAGTTACTGTGTGGTGCGATATTCACTAAGTGTTAAATGTTGGCATGATAGCTCGAGCATGTATTCTTGCTCGAATAAAGCCATCCCTTGCTTCATGTCCAACAACAGCTATTGATGCCTCTGTGACTGCCTTTACTCACCTTTCTACTGCTTGTGTATGACATGGAAAACATGGAATTTCGGTGGCTCGTTACGAACTACATGTTACGTCCCTGTCCCACACTGCCACAGGCTCCAACAGCAGTAGTTAGTATAGGAAGGACGATGCCCAGTGAGTTGTTCTTCCTGTGGTCAGCCTTTCAGTGTACAGTACACAAGATCAGTCCAGGCATCGTAAATAAGCACTGGCTTCTTAAGTTCACTGTCATTATTTTCCAAATAATTATACTTAATCCTTTCCAACTTCACTCCACTATTTTCACAAATACCGATGACATACAATCTAACTGCAGTTACATTTCACTGTTTGACAACAACACTTCACTATTTTTACAAGTACCAATGATATACAAACGTCACTGACACTGCATTGACACTGCACTACACTCAAACTGACCTGAAAACCGACTGAACCTGCTCTACATTTCTCCAAAGTTCTTGCGTATTCCCGAGGGAGCACGGTCACAACAGTTACCAACTCGGAGACATCCAAAACATGCCAGAGTTTTCCTAAACTACATAACACTGTAAACTATGAGTATTTAGAATACAAACTTAAATTGAATTACATAATTTAACAGTCACATAAATAAAACATTATTGAGAAAAAGCGCACAAAAATTAATGTACAACTTACAAAATAACTACGATCACAGACAGCAAGCTAACTGGCAACAGTGACTCGTAACAGAAGTATGGAATTACAGGCAACATCGGAATTCTCTAGCAATACCTAACTTGCAAATCCCGCTTCTTAACACACACTTTCCAGGTCAGCATCGAAGACTGATTTTGTGATTTGAGGTTCAGCCAGGACACACTTTTGGCAGTCAATCAAATCAATGTACTCCTTGGCATTGAAATTGAGAGATGGTACTTGAAAACATCTGATACCACGTTGATGTGTCTTGGAGGCATGAGCTTGCATGATCGGCCGAATGCCCAGCTCCCTGATATGTTGTCACTTCGAGTTACGATGGTCAACAGAATGTTCTCAGGATGGCGAAATTAGCCATTTTGCTGAATCACTGGATCAGCCACAGCTTTTAGATCTTGTGACAGGTAGCGTGACATCTTAACCTGCATCTACATGTGCTTAGAGCCATCCTTGGATGAAGGTTTGGACTTGATCGTGAACCAGACTGGAGTGTAAACCTTCAGAATGAATTCAGCAATTGTTTTGAGATTATCACTAGTCCTTTTCGGATACAAATGCAGAACTCGATTGGCCAGTGTGACCCACTGGGACATAACGAGTTTCCCTGGCTGACGATGTGACAAAGAGACAGAGCAATTGCCAGTCACTACTGCTCGGCAAATATCCAGTAAATACAGCTGATCCAAACCGAAATCTTCACGGTTGACATCCAGAAATTCACATGTTATTGGCTCAAAAGGAACAGTTGACATTTCCTCACAATTTGCCAATAAAGAACCGGTTGTCCCTGAGAAACTTGTTAGTCCTCTCGTGCAACCATCCAGATGTTCGAACATATGATGTAGAGGAAGTTCATTTGCATGGAGAAGGCAAACAAACCACTGCAGAGGACGTTTGACATGTTCTTCAAGGAGTCTTATAAAACCACCCTTCTTCCCTGTGTTCACTGCGGTGCCATCACACCCATTTGCCACAAGCTTTTGAACGTCTATGCTATGTTCACCAAGAAAATGGATGATGGCCAGCTTTATGCTTGCATAACTGCCACTTTCAGTTTTAATATGACCGAGATTGTTGGAGCCAGGCTCCTGTACCAGTGATATATGTTCCTCTATAGTCACTTTCCGGTGAGCTGTGCCATCGGCTGTTTCGAGAGTCAGTGTTTTATTCTTTCTGCCATCAAAATATAGGCCCTGTATTTCAGCAGTAAGACTTGCCACTTTAGCACGGATGGTTTCACGATATTTCTGCTGTTCTCTTCTACTTTGCTTCTATCGATGGCATCACTGCAGTCCTCAGATGTTACTATGCCGTAGTCTTCCAAGACTTCAGATGCAATCTCAGCCATTGCTCTGTCTGAAACTGCATGTTGCTCCGAAGCCCTTGCAGCATCCTCTAACCGACGACTCTGCTGTGATCCTGCTTGAGAATTACTTGCAGCAGTAGAAGGGTGTAATGATTGCTAAGTTCATGCAACAGTAGCAGATAACATTTCAGTGTCACTGTCTGTGCATTCACCAGGTTCATCCTCTACAGAACTGCTAATGCTGCTTTCATTTTTCTCTGATGTCGATAAACTGGCACTAGCTTCAAGTTGATACTGGGCTGGCCTATCTTCTTCCATCGACTTTCTTCTCAGACGCTCATGTAACCTCTTTGTAGCTATGGTGTCAGGTGGTCCTATCATCATCTTGCTCGTGGTGGTTCGTTAATCTTGAAGAACTGACAGTTCAGAAATTGGAACCTTGCAAGACTATGCACACGAACATGATGAATGGTTAGCACATTCGATATTTGCTTGCTGCAATGTCGAAAATCTTCCTGGTTTGCTGCTTGAGTTCGGTGACTTTC
>JAGKTI010012146.1:0-25121 GCA_018397915.1 Birgus latro | reverse complement strand
TTTAAGGATTTGAATTTCATTAAATCAGGCTTTACTGATCTACCAGAAGACCCGCCGACATGTCGTAAAAATGACCCCGCTAATACCAATACACCAGTCCTGTATGAGACAGCCCTAGCATGTATTCAATATGGACGGTGGGTGTTAAGCGCCGAAGTGGTGACATGTAGATTGTAGGAGGACGACTGGGCCTTGATAGCAGGCTGTGAAGCCTATGCCCAGAGTCGGACACATAAAAAAAAAAAAAATGGTTTCTTGTACACCAGGAAACCATTTACTACAGTGGGTGGTAACAATATAACCAAATTATGGCGCCTGGTGGTTTAGTGGGTAATTACAGCATTCCAATCGGATTGAGCTGGTGATGGTTTATATCCAAGGGGTGGTTGGGGTTTATTGCTCACGTAATGCCATTCAGGGATGCGTGAGGCTGGTCACTCTCATCTTAAATGTCATGACCAACTTGCCTCACCCCGGGCTCCTACGCTTCTCTGTGGGGCGACATAGGATTAGATAATGAATGAATTAATATACTGTATACACACACACACACACACACACACAGCTTGTTCCATTGAACTGGAAAGGGTTGAACATAGGAGAATGAAATAATATGCCAGGATAAAACCCAGACATTTTTGGTGATTACCTTCAAGCTAAGGATGAAGAGTACCAGACATTAGGGAAACTGTCAGAGCTATGATGCATCCTTGCAGATGAAGCCTTTACCCTTAGGGCTTAGAGCCTTAGACCATATGAATGTGAAGCTTGCATGCCAGTTTTGGAAGGTGGTGTGAAGAGAGTAATTTTACCCCCACCTGCATTTGTAAAACTGTTTGGTTAAAAAAACCTGAGGGAATGGGTTTAGAAATTTTATATAAGCACAGTGGACAGCACCTCTTTTTGGCAAAGTGGCTGTACCGAGACTAATATCTCACTCCAGGCACGTGGTGCAAAGGGAATATTAGATGATGAACAACCCATTACGGGTTGTTGAAATGACTGGGGTACTATATACCCAGGATTTTAAATGTGAAGTGTTTACCCACAGTTTTCAGCTGAGCTGTGATACCAGTCATTTTCATACTGTACTTGGTTATTTAAGTAGTACTTGCTCACTTTGACAACAGCCCATATAAACCAGACTGCTTATAAAGCTATAATTTTTTCAATCAGTGGAAACAATTCAGGTGGTAATTTTAGTCAACTGATGGAAATTCCTTGCTAGTGTAGTTAACATTAAAATTTTCTTAACTTATTAGCCATACCCTCGATGAGAGTTGATCATGAGATTACAACGGGCCAGTGCACTAAGTGGTCCTGACATCTGGTGGGAGTCTGTGAACCTCTCCCAGCTGAGCGATTTGAGGGTTACAGCTACCAATATTTGATGTTATTCTACCCAAAGCCAGCTAAAACTGTGTATTGTTATGTTGAACAGCAGGTTTACACCAACAAAACTAAGGGTTCTACAATAATCATGGCCTTATAAAGAAGATGGGTTGGGAAAATAATAGTATTCAAATGTATGTTCTACTCCTCACTGTCTATCAGGTGATTTCTAGGGATGTATTAACGAGGGTTTATCTGGAAATATTGCCTTCATGCATGTATAAAGACGGTAAATAATTTGAATAAGGGTAACAGGATTTCCATTTCTTAAAAACAATGATGAAAGATATGGATGAATTCGCCATGCGAGATTTCCATTTGGTACTCGGTTCTGCCGCCACACATACGATTGTAAACAAACACGAGACTGGCGAGGTGCGTCGGTGATGGTATGACTTGGTTGTGTGACACTGAAAACAAGATCATTTAACAAAATGACGAACTTTGTTTGCACTGTGGCTGACTGCAAATCAAATTCAACTTTCAATGCAGACCAGCACCCATTCATGAAACAAGTGAAAGGATGGGCCAGGTTTCCATAAAAGATGGCCGTCAAACATGGTAGGCTGTGGGAGACATGATGTAGGTGATGAGAGCAGCCAGGAAAACATGGCGTACATTGCTCCGGCAGTGAATTTTAAAATATGGCAAAATGTGTGCATGAAAGCATTTCTCCATATATTTACCATGTTAGTCTTAAACCAGTTATATTGGATGTTTATTGAACAGTAAACTGTATGTAGAAGTTAATTCCATGGAGATGAGTCCTGTTTTACGATTTTTTTTTCTCTAATGCCACTTACACACCAATACCATGATTGTCAAAGGCATCTGAAAAATTTTGTGATTTAAGGAAACTACAGGAAAGCGCCTAGAAAAATTTGTCCTTGAAACCCGCAATTCTTGTGTCTAGGAGAAGTTCACGCTATCCCACCAGATGGCAGGACCGCTCAGTGCACTGGCCCATTGGCATATCAGTATTAACATAATTGTTTTCAGTCAGGACTGCATCCACTGCACACCACCATGAAATTATTTTTGTGCTAATGTTCTTTCTTAGCACCTTTTACTTATTGTGAATCATTAACTTTGTTTTATAATTTTTCACCGTCAGTTTGCTTCAACAACATTCAAGTAAAACTGAAGGAAAAGGTGCTAGGGAGGTTATAAACCCAAGGGGGGTACTATCCTTTTCGACAGTCTTTACTTGCCGAGACTTGCTGTATAAAGTTACATAACTACAGGGTACTTTTGCGGTAAGTAAACCAGGTTTCATGTGCAAGATTATATTGAATTCAAGCCTTCCATCATGGCATAAAATTCATAAAATTTGACTCAAGATTGGCAATAAGCGTAAAATAGCATTAAAATATATATATATATATAAGAATTTATTGAAAATGGTATAAACCCCCCAAATGCTGAAAGTAAAGGGTGATCTTGCAGTTTAGTGTCCCAAACTCCAGGTGTCACCGCGTGATATGGTAGCACTGGTGAGTTAAGGCGTACTACAACAAGTGCTTCAAATGAATACTGTGATTTCTTTAATTTTTCCTGGATTTCCATAGAAATATTGGTTGTGGAACAGATAGCCATAAACCAGTGTTGTGGGCCAACAAACGATGAAGAAGGAGACCATGATAACCAGGACACACTTTGCACAACACATCCAGAGCAATTCACAGAGAGGACGCTTATTAAAAGGGGACACACTCACTTCGTAATTGCTGCTGACCCATATAAAAGTGGAAGAAATTCGCTAACGATTGAGACAGCTGCTCTCACATTTTATCCAGCTCACAAAACAAACTTATCTTTGGAGAAGAAACTGTTAATCTGGAAGATAGTTCCAGATCAAAACTTATGTAGCTTGGATCCTGTTCACTTTTCATGTTCATAATGCATTCAGAAAATTACTCACAAAGTTGGACATGGACATTGACTGTTTGCCTGACATATATTCATTTTTTAAATTATCTAGTGCCAGACAGGAAGATTACGTACCCTTAGAATAAGTCACTCATTGTACAGCTTGGTATGCACTATATGCACTATGCCATGTGGCCTCAAGGTGGTTATCTTTGAAGCCAGTTATACTTTGAATCTTGGAGCAGTGGAAGATTCTACAGGAATACTTCCTTTGTTCTTGCCAAAGCAAAAGAACTTTAGAGGGAGATTGAATCAAGTGCAAGGTACAAACGAATTTCAGATATATAAGGGTCTCGCCAGTAATGACTTCAGCAGTAATGGTAAGAATAAATACCCATTTTCAATAATAACATTTGGATTCGCTCGAATAATGGTTATTTTTCGTTTGCATGAAACGTCCCCTGGGCACATCGTGAATAGCATTTGTTGGCTGCCATCTTGATGATGTAGTTGCTCCTTCTCGCTCAAATGCTCAAACAGTCACACGTGCGTCACAAGTTTACCGCACTCTGTGGAGTACAGCTGTATTGTGTAGTGTGTGTTATTTTTGCTTCTACAACCAGTAGTTGCAAGGGTTTGTGGATTGCTAGTGGTCTCTGCTGTAACTGGGGACCTGGGGGTGGGGTAGAGGGAATGATCAGCTGACACAACACCTGGAAATTATATTACTCATGACATTAACTAATCATATTATTTCTGCATAAAAAGATAGTGATAGGAGGACTTTAAATGGGAGAAATAGATGAAAGTCCTGGGGTGGCAGCACCAATAAACCCTTTATACGTGTATTTTAATGTCACACAAACAACGTTATTGGTATTAACGGTATTTTCTGGAACCAATTAGACATTATTGCAAGATCCACCTGTATCCTAAAAGCAGACATTTCCCCAGCTTACCTCGCATTTGTTCCCCTCATTGCCCAGGATTTTGAGTGCTTCCTTTTGAAATTTCAGAAGAAGCCTATGATCCATTTATTATATGATTGCATGGACCAACTGCTGAGTCAGCTGTTGACAAAACTTGTCCCAGAGAAGGCCCTCAAGCACTCCACAGGGTCACCTCAACAAAAGTTGAAATCAGTAGCTACTCGGGTTTCCCTACATTGTACTAAACTGGAAAGTCACAAAAGCCTTTAGGCTATAGACAGTGTGTTCTGGTGCCTCTCCAAACCTGTCATCCTTACCCCTTCATACCAGCCAACCCCACACAAATTATCCCCTACTTATACCCACCATCAGGTAAAACACTGAAGGAGATTAACTATTGTAATTAAGAACATGATTCCCAGTGAAGAACATGCGTGTTGGTAAAACAGCATTAACAAAAACAAAAGTTAGGCCGGTACGTGTGTGTTGGTGATGCGTAGCTCCACGGCACTCACCCCCCAGCCCCCCACCCCTAATATTGTTGTTGTTGAGATGCTGCTCTTGCACTAGTTGTTGTTGAGATGTTGCCACTCCTGCACATTGTTGTTGTTATGTTGCCACTCCGGCAGTTGTTGTTTTTGTTGTTGACATGTTGCCGCTTCTGCACTTGTTGTTGTTGTTGTTATGTTGCCACTCTGGCACTTCCTTGGTCAGCATCTAAGTTCAATCCTCGTCGTGTGGTGTAGCGGCATCATCAGGGTGAGAGTTGTCAGAGTTGGAGGTATATAAGTAACCTCTCCATGGGTTTCTTCCCTCCTTTTGCTTCTGTCATAAAGTTCATGGTACATTTCCTCTTTTTACCTCATGTACTCTTTTTTTAAACTGATCCTAGTTAATTATGTATCTAAATGAATGCAATAGCTTAGCTATAATATAGCGGTGTATTATTTATAATATGGTCGAGCTTATGTTATATAATTTTATCTCCTAATCAGTCTCTCCATTCTTAATATGCACTCGTATTCAGTCTACAGATATAATAGCGTATCTCTTTACATCTATAAAGGTAATATAGCAATGTATATAATCTATAATGTGTTGGTGCTTATGGTGTCTCTCTCTGACTATCTGTCCATATATCTGTCTACCTATGTATCTATCAGTCTCTATGTCGGACGGTCAGAAACGAATCATCTCCATATAACCCATACCCCCTCCATCAGGCTGTCCTCAGTTATATACCTCTATACCCCATCCCTCCTCTTGGTTTCTCCCTTCCTCTCCTCTCTCCACCTCACTTCTAGTCACTCTTTGCATTCTTCATATGCACCCATACTGAGTCATTCTCCTTTCCATCCATATTCACTCCATGTCAATCACATTCTTTCCTTATATAATCCCAGCCAGTCTCATGCTCTCCGTATACACCCCTAGCCAGTGTCATTCCCTATATACACTCCTAGTCAGTCTCTCATTCTCCATATACACTCCCAGTCACTCTGTTGTTCTTCCCATATACGCTCCCTGTCATTGTGTTGTTCTTCCCATATACGCTCCCGGTCACTGTGTTGTTCTTCCCATATACGCTCCCAGTCACTCTGTTGTTCTTCCTATATACACTCCCAGTCACTCTGTTGTTGTTCCTATATACACTCCTAGTCACTCTGTTGTTCTTCCTATATACACTCCTAGTCACTCTGTCGTTCTCTCCATATACACTCCTAGTCACACTGTCGTTCTCCCCATAAACACTCCTAGTCACTCTGTCGTTCTCTTCATATACACTCCTAGTCACTCTGTCATTCTTTCCATATACACTCCTAGTCACTCTCGTCCTCTCCATAAACACTCCTAGTCACTCTCGTTCTCTTCATATACACTCCTAGTCGCTCTCTTGATCTCCCCATATACACTCCTAGCCAGTCGCTCACAATCTCCACCTACACCATCTCTAGGTACTTCTAATATCTAATTCTACAACTGATATGTCATGCTGTTCATTATCAATTTTTAAGGAATATGTCTTTATTTATTTTTGATAATATATTATGTTATGAAGGAAGAAGACCTTTTTTAAATATGCTTATACGGTATGGAATAAGTATTTGTTCCTATGGTAACCAATAGAGGCTGCAATACTTATGATGAGGAAAAGGGAGAGAGAGAATGGTCATTGCCACTGGTTATATGTGTGTGTGTGTGTGTGTGTGTGTGTGTGTGTGTGTATTTACCTAATTGTATTTACCTAATTGTGATATACAGGAAATGAGCTACGCTCGTGGGGTCCCGTCTCTGTTTCTCAATAAGTCAAATTTTGCCTTAAACTCATTTAAGTTTTTAGACCGGACGATCTCTTTGTCCAGGCTATTCCACAGGTCTATACATCTATACGGAAAACTAAATTTCTTGATGTCCTTCGAGCAGCTTGGCTTCTTTAGTTTCATTCCGTGTCCTCTTGTTGCTCTCTCATCCCACACAAACAGATTTTCTCTGTCAATTTTATCTACTCCTATCATAGTCCTGAACACTGCAATCATGTCACCCCTCTTTCTCCTTTCCTCTAAGGAGGGCAAATCCAGCCTTTCCAGCCTCTCCCTGTATGGCAAATCTGCCAGACTAGGGACCATCTTGGTTGCTGTTCTTTGTATTCTCTCAATCTTGGTTATATCTTTCTTTTTGTGTGGGGACCACACTACTGCTGCATATTCTAACCTGGGCCGAATCATGGCCACTATCAATTTTTTCATCATCTCCTCATCCATGTAATGAAATGCCACTCTTATATTGGTCAAGAGTTTATATGTCTCTCTCACTATCTTATTTATGTGCTTTTCAGGTGACAAACTGTCCTGGATCAGCACTCCCAAATCTTTCTCTTCTCTCGCTTTTCTAATTGGTTCATTACCCATCAAATAATTCAATGATGGCCTCTTGGTACTTTTACCCATTTCCAATATTTTACATTTTTTTGCGTTGAATTTCATTTCCCACATCCGGCTCCAATCATATATCCTATCCAGATCCTCCTGTAGCATTTTACAGTCCTCTTCAACCTCTACCTTTCTCAAGATCTTTGCATCATCAGCAAACAGGCTTGCGTAGCTGTTCACTCCATCTACCATATCATTTACATAAATCAAGAACATTACTGGTGCCAACACCGAGCCCTGTGGGACACCACTTGTTACTTCCCTCCATCCAGATGTCCTGTCCTTTATTACTGTCCTCATTTGTCTGTCACTCAGAAAGTCTCTCATCCATTCCAGGAGGCTTCCCTTAAGTCCTCCTATATGCTCTAATTTCCATAATAGTCTCTTGTGGGGTACTTTGTCGAAGGCCTTCTCCAGATCTAAGTACACACAATCCACCCAACCGTCTCTCTCCTGTAGCACGTCAATCGCCCTTGAGTAGAAGCTCAACAAGTTGGAAACACATGACATTCCACTTCTGAATCCAAACTGACTTTCAGTCAAAATATTCATCTCTTCCAGATATTTTATCCATCTATCTTTCAGGATTCTCTCACACAATTTTGCAACCATACTGGTTAGGGACACTGGTCTATAATTCAGGGGTTCTTCCTTGTTTCCTCCCTTATAGATTGGCACCACATTTGCCCTCTTCCATTCCCGAGGCACTTTCCCCTCTTCCAAGGAGCACACAATTAAATTGTGAATCTTATCCGCCAGTTGTTCTCTGCATTCCTTCAGTACCCAATTAGAGATTCCATCCGGTCCTGGGGCCTTCCTTACATCTTGAGCTCCCAGTAATTTATACACTTCCTGCACTTCCACTTTTATATCTTTTATCACTACATTTCTTATCATTCCCTCTCCTTCCACAAACTCCCTTTCCTTAGTGAAAACCGACTGGAAACATTTGTTCATTACTTCAGCTTGCATTACTGCATCCTTGTAGACCTCTCCTTCTACTTTCAGTTTGGTGATTCCTTCCCTTTGCTTCAATTTGCCATTAACAAATCTATAAAACAATTTGGGTTCATCCTTACATTTGTCAATTATACCTTTTTCAAAGTTCCTTTCTTCCTCTCTACGTATTCTTGTATATTCATTTCTAGTTCTTTTATATTCTTCCTTTTTCCTGATATTACTTCTCTTTTTCCATTTGTTCCATGCCATGTCCCTCTCTTTTTTCGCTATTATACACCTTCTATTAAACCACACCTTTTTCCTGTTTTCTTTCCCACTTACTCTTGGCACATATTTTTCCACACCCAGATTGTAGAGGTCTAAAAAGATATCCCACTTCCTCTGTATCTCTCTTGTTTCTCTGAATTTTCTCCAGTCCGCATTTTCAAAAAATTTTCTCAATTCTGCAAAGTTTGTTTTCCCAAAGTTGTATCTTCCTTGCCTATAAAGCTCATCTCTTGGCACCACGTTCCCTATTATCATCTGGAACTCAATGACCACATGATCACTTTTTCCTATAGGACACAGATAATTTAATGATTCAATTACATCAGGTTCTTTAGATAGTAGCAAATCTAACCTTGCTGGTGTGTCATCACCTCTGAATCGTGTCTCTTCTTTAACCCACTGTGTCATTACATTATTCATTGCTATATTTAACAATTTAGTGCCCCACGAATCTTCGCTGCCTCCCGAGTCCCATTCCTCCCAGTTCACCTCTTTACAATTAAAGTCACCCATTAGGATTATATTGTTGCTTTTCTCGATCACTTTCTGTAGATAACTAACCATGTCTGACAACATCTCCTGGTATTCATCGTCATTCCATGCTCTCGTCTTAGGGGGAACATATACCACTGCCATATCTCTCTTACCATTCACCCCAGTTTCTAGTTTCAAATTTATGGCTTCGGCCCTGCCCTCTGCAATTTCCACAGTATCTACGTTTATGTTGTCCTTCACTGCTATCATCACTCCTCCTCCCGTTTTTTCTTTTCTGTCTCTTCTCCATAATTTGTATTTCCCACCTCCCATATGAATAGCAATATCTTCTTTCAATTTAGTCTCTACAAAGCACATAACATCAGGCTCGTGTGCCCTCAAAAAATCATTGATTTCTAACCTTGCCGATATTAGTCCATCAGTGTTTGTGTACGCCACTTTCAAACTTTTTTCATCGTTTTTTATTCTCTCGTCTCTCCTTCCTTCCGTCGGTACCACTTTCTCAATTTCTGGTCCATAACTCTCCAACAGAACTCTGTCTTCTCTTTCTCCGTTCGTTGTTCGTTTTTTATCTTTGCTTCCTTTACTAACTCCTTTAATTTAGCTCTTTCCTCTTCATTTGCATCTCTCCTAATCCAAACATTTTTAAACCCCTCTTTCTCTGACAATTTCCACGTTCTACTTATGATTTCATTCACTATTACTTGGGACTTAAACTTTACTTTCAAGGGCCTTGCCCCACCATCCTCGTACTTTCCTAACCTAAACACTTCTTCAATCTCTTCTTGGGCTTCATTGTTTCCTTCCATAACCACTGCTATTATTTCTTTAGCCTTGCTCAGTTCCTCTCTCTCTCTTTCGGATCTTACTGTCATTCGTTTTTCTTTTATTCCTGAGATTATCACACATTTTTTCTTGTCTGCTACATCCCTGACCAAAGATTCTCTACTTCTTAGTACTCTAACCACTTCGTTCTCCACTTTTTCCTTACTTTGTTGTTCTATGATTTCCTTCAAATTTACATTTCCTTCCTCCTGTATTTTCTTCCACCCCTTATGTTGCTCCTTAATTTCCTGAATATGCTCATCTTGCCTCCTCGATTTTGATTCGTATTCATCTAGTTTACTTTTTATTCTGTCCCTTTCTTCTTCCAACCTCTTATTCTCCCTCTTCAGCTGTTTTATTTCATTTGATGCGGATTCGTTATTCGCCTTTAATTCTGTAACTTCTTTTTCTTGTTCCTCACTACGTGTGGTAACTTTTTCCAGTCTATTCTGTAGGACTTTGATCTCTCTCTCTTGCTCTATGGTCCGTTCCTGCAGCTGCTTAATTACTTCCCATACCTTTTTTAACTCCTGGACATTCCTCTCCGCCGTTTTCTCTACACCTGCTACTCTTGTTTGTTGCAGCTTATCACTTCCTTTGCCTACATTTAGCTCGGAGAAGCCCGCAAATTCCCCCTCGCCAGTTGTAAACAATCTTCCGTCTCTCTCCGCCATGATACAACCATATGGAAACTTTCTTTTTCACTTTGTCTTGTATTTTTAGGGCCGAAACCTGCGTTTTTTTAAACTAATATCCGACGGGACCACCACTCACGCATTCAACCACATAATCACAATAGGCTATCTCCTTTTCGCTGCTAGTTCTGCGATTATTTCCCCTCGATCCAGGAGCAGCTCCGTCTCTCTCCCTCTACGTGTGTGATTGCCACTGGTTATGTGTATACAGTATATGCATCTATATATCTTAGGTCTACAGATATAACAACTTAAGCAGTTATACTGATCTTTCTACATATATAATGTAGTAGTGTAGGCTGTATACCGTAATCTATAATGTGGTGCTTATGATATGATTGTGTAACACAAGTCGTTTGCTTTACTGTATCACTTAAGTCTACAGATAATGAATCTTTTGGTTAGTAGTCATGTCAGGCCTTCAGTTTGTCTATATTCTGCCATCAGATATTACAATCTTCTTGGTTACTAGTCAGATCATACCTCTGTTTCTTGCAATCAAGCTTTAGAATATCAATGGTTATGAGTAAAATCAAACTTCTATTTCTTGCAATCAAGCTTTAGAATCTCCTTGATTACTAGTCAGAGCAAACCTCTTTCCTGCAATCTTACTGTAGAATCTCCTTGGTTACTAGTCAGATCAAACCTCTTTCCTGCAATCTTACTGTAGAATCTCCTTGGTTACTAGTCAGATCAAACCTGCAATCTTACTAGAATCTCCTTGGTTACTAGTCAGATCAAACCTCTTCCCTGCAATCTTACTGTAGAATCTCCTTGGTTACCAGTCAAATCAGACTTCTCTTTCTTGCAGTCAAGCTTTAGAATCTCTTTGGTTAATATTCAGATCAAACTTCTCTTTCCTGCAATCAGGTTTCATGTTGTTATTGTTGAGGTGTGCCGTTCGGTCCTTCGTCAACATCTGAGTTAAATCCTGGTCGTCAGAGTGAGAGTCTTCGGAGATGGAGGTATTTAAGTAGCCTCTCCATGGATTTCTTCCCTCCATTTCTTTCTGTCATAAATTTCATGTTACATTTCCTATTTTTGCCTCATGTACTCTTTTTGAAATATATCAAAATTATGTCTTATTTCTTTGATTGTTTATGGATGAATGGAAGTGAAAGTGCAGTTTTAGGCCAAGGTAGATTGAAAGGAGCATATGATACTTTAACCCAGCCATTGAGTTGTGTTTGATCCCAGGAGGATGCCAGCCCAACTCAATGCCGGTCCCAAGCCCGGATAAATTGGGGATGGTTGGTGTCAGGATTGGGTGTCCGGCCGTAAAAATTTGCCAAGCCCTGACACGGTATGGTTCATTACCGTACCGTTTAGTGTACTGAATTTCAGGTGTTTTCACTGACTAAATTGAGTAAATGTCCTCCCCCCCCTCCCTCCCTCTGATCTCTCTCACTGTCTCTCTTCGTGTGAAGTCTGGGTGGCTGGGTACTTAGAATAGACAACACACAGTCACCCCGCCAGTTTCTGTCAAATTGATGTCGATTCATCATATGTGTGGTAGTTGTGTGGGGATGGGCATCTGTTGAGGGGGTCGCTAAGAAGGGGTCTTAAACGTGATGCCCTGGCCCGAGGGTGTACTGTGAGAACCCACAACAGGCACGTAAGGTGAACGGCGAGATGTCACAAAGGGGGGACGTTCCGGCCGTCACATGCACTCGGCCCTTGCGTGTGACAATCACGTGGTTGCTTTTTTACTATTTTTTTCTATTGAATAATGGATTTTCAATTTTGATTTTAGTAATTTTTATCTTGAATGTTTATTATATGCCGTGTGGGTGTTGGATGTACCTGAGAGGACGCTTTTGAGGCCACAACTCTTGGGCACAACAAACAATCGGGCTATATGCCATTTTCAGCCTGACTGGCACCACTGTGGGGTCATCATCAACTGAGGCACTGATGTCATTGCTGATGGTGTCGGACTTGTTGAATTGAGTATAGTCTGGGCCGATGTGTTGCTCGTTAATCAGGGCACCAGCACTTAGCTGAATGTCACACGTGGGATGCTGATACATATTTCACATCCTCTCAGTCTTCACACACCATTGCCTAGGTAGGCAAGAACCCCAACCATCCCTCATGATTTAGATCTGTTTCGGCCACATCTACATGCAGCACCTGAATAGTCTACATCATAATCTTACGGTGCATCCATTTTGTTAGGGTCCTAAATGGATGAAATTGTTTTATATTATATATAATATAAAACATCCTACATCCTACTTATATTAAGTCACCAAATATGAGGTTCCTAAATGGGTGAAACTGTTTTATATTAATATAAAACATCCATCATCCTGCTTATGTTATGTCACCAAATGATAAGGTTACCAAATTGGATGAACTTTTCTTTATTAGAAAAAGATGTCACCAAAATGTCACCAAGCTACACGTTACAAAAGTATCAGTGCAGAGGCCGTGATATGGCTGGCTTGATTCGCTAAGTAGAACCCTGCATGTAGATTAGTTGAGTGGAAGGTGCTACGTGTGGGTGACCGGAAATTTGTTTGCGGCAGGCGTTCCGTCCTGTTCTCGGTGTGAGCTCACCATTCCAAGCACACCAGCTCTTGATCTTGGTGTGTTGCCTTTGTCACACACACCAGTTTTTATTGGTGTGTTTTCTCCTCACACACACCAGTTCCTGTTGGTGTGTTTTCTCCTCACACACACACACCAGTTCTTGTTCTTGGTGTGTTCTAAAGAAGATCAAGACCAAGACGAAGATCAAGAAGAAATTGAAGGCCATATTAAATGCCTCCAGTTTGAAACGTTTGTCCTAAAATCAAACGTTTAGTGCCATCAGTCAACAGAGACAGACTAACACGTAAAACTGCAAGGCCTATGCAATGATGATGGCAGCATGTCCAATGGTAGGGTGGTTGGGACGGGCATGGTGTGGGTCCGAGCAGCTTACCTCCTCGTGGTGGACCTGGGTAGAGTGATCTTCATGTATATATTGTTGCTGTGGCTCCAGGTTCATTGGAAATTTGAACCCTGTGGAGTGCAGCCTGAAGTTACCCTCCTGCATCTTACATCCCTTGTTTGGGAGATGGGGGATGTTGATATTGTCCTCCTGCAGCCGACAACTCTCATTTGGGAGATGAGTCAAGGGGTGTTTGTGTAGGTGGGCAGTAGAAGCACCCAGTTATATCATCGCTGCCACATGAAGGCATCCCTCTCAATGACCACATATTAGAGCTACTAGAAGCACATGAATGAAGATCACTCTAGCTGAAAGCTGCAGTTTATTGACAAAGTTTGTTTAGTAACACAGTTACTTAGTGGCATTAAAATATGGTTGTTGGCATTAAAGTATATGCTTTGTGGCTTTACAGTATATGCTTGTAACAGTGTATGCTGGTGACATTATACGCTTGGTGACATCAACATAATTATATGCCTGGTGACATTAACATACTGTATGCTTGGTGACACAGAGAGGTTTGGTGACAGTACTTGGTGATGTTACTTAGAGGTTTTATGATAAGGTACTTCGATTACTTTGTGGTTTGGTGACATCTTAAAATAATGGTGACATCCTAAAGGAAATCATTTTCATAAAACAATAATAATAATAATAATTCACTCTATCATACAGCAAAGCATGTGTAATAATATTGTATTTTATATGTAAAAGTTTGAGAACTTTACAGGTCAGAATGACCTGTAAAAGTTTTACAGGTCAGGGTGTTTTACAGGTCAGTATGAAGGTACAGTATTTTGTCTTGTTATACCTCATTTTGCTTCTTTTTGGTATTTTCATTTATACTGCAAGGTCAGTACTATGCTTGTTATATTTTTCAGATATATTTTCCCTTGTTTTCAGTTATACTGCGAGGTCAGTATTATGCTTGTTATATTTTTCAGATATATTTCGTCTTGTTTTCAGTTATACCACGAGGTCAGTACTATTCTTGTTATAGTTTTCAGATATATTTTGTCTTGTTATACCACATTCACAGTTCTGGTATATTTCCTGTCATACCACAAGTTTGGTATTGTGTGTGTTATATTTTTCTGCTGTATGTTGCCTTGTTATACCTCATATCGCTTGTTTTGGTATATTTCCTGTTATACCACAAATCCAGTATTATGCTTGTTTTATTTTTCAGATATATTTTGTCTCATATCACTTCTTTTGGTATATTTTAGTTATACCACAAGTCGTATTATGCTTGTTATATTTTTCAGATATATTTTGTCTCCTACCACCAAATAGCTTCTTTTGATATATTTCCTGTTATACCACGAATACTGTATATGCAAGAGCGTGGCATAAAAGCGTAAAATTTATACAGTTTGGCTCAAAATTGGCAACAAGCATAAAATAGCACAAAAAAAAAATAATAATAATATAAAACGTTATTTGCAAATAGTGTTAACCCCAAAAAACGGTGGAAGCAAAGTGCGATCTTGCAGTTTAGCATCCCAAACGCCAGGTGTTACACTGCGTTATTTGGCAGCAAGGGAACAAAACTTTTTGAGACAGAAAATTCCGAGTGGACATTGTTCTGACAAAGGAAGAGCTTGTTCTTAAAGCACAAACTCTTCGAAGGTTGTCGGCTCCAATTATTCTTTTGCAAGCACTAATGATGACACTGAATGATCGTTTTTAGTGTTTCCAGATTCAGACACAGCGAAGAGTTACAAACAAGGAGAGTCTATCTATCTGTCGCCAGATGCCTTAATCCTGAAAGGGGTGGCCACAGACAAATCACCTCCATGTTGCTCTGTCCCCCACCATTTCACTGAAACGAGGAGAGACACAGGTGAAATACTGCATTCAGTATGGGATTGCACTGTATAAGAGAAGCTCATAGTGGATTGTTCAGACACCCCCATTTACTTTCAAGTTTGATGAAAGTATGTCACAGGTGAAAAAGCAGTATGATGGACATGTGCAATACTTGTCAAAAAAAAAAAAAAATGCATTGAAATTTCCTACTGCAGATCACTCTGTAGGCCACCGTATGACAGAAGATCTGGTCTTCACTGTGTGGAGTTCGGTCAAAATATGAACTGGATTACATGCTACCCGCTTTGTGTTGGGATGGAGGGACCCAGAGTCAATTTATATTATGAGAGGAAACTGATTCTTAGTCTGGAAAATAGTTGCAGAACAAAACTTAGGCAGCTTGGATCCTGTTCACTTTATCATGTTCATAATGCATTCAGAAAATTACAAAGTTGGACATTGACAAGTTTTCCTGTGACATACATGCATTCTTTAAATTGTCTTTTGCCAGACAGGAAGATTATGTCCCCTTGGAAGAAGTCATTTATTGTACAGCTTGGTATGCACTGTGCATGTGACCTCAAGGTGGTTAACTCTGAAGCCAGTTGTACTTCAAATCTTGGAGCAGTGGAAGATTCTACAGGAATACTTCCTTTGTTTCTTGGCAAAGCAAAAGAACTTCAAGAGGGAGATTGAATCAAGTACAAGGTACAAACGAATTTCAGATATACTGTAAGCAGACCATTCCCCAGCTTATCTTGCATTTGTTACCTTCATTGCCTAGGATTTTTGAAAGCTTCCTTTTGAAATTTCAGAAGGAACCCATGATCCATTTATTGTATGATTGCATGGATCAAGTATGGAGTCAACTGTTGACAAAACTTGTCCAAGAGAAGGTCCTCAAACACTCCACAGGGTCATCTCAACAAAAGTTGAAACCAGTAGCCACTCAGGTTTCCCAAGATTGTACCAGACCTGAAAATCACAAGAGTCTATAGGCTATAGAGACATTGGGACATTTGCCAAGGTCAGTTAAATTCAACAGGACAGCTATGAGAAAAAGTGACAGCTTCAGAGAGAATTGTTTGAAGTGTTACACAGTTGTTCTATCTTACCTACAGAAAACTCTCTCATCTGATGTGTCTATCCTGAAGGAAGCCTATGTTTTACACCCAGAAAAGAGATGACCCATCCTCATTGGCAAGCATCTCTAAACTAACACTCTACATTGCAGAGCTTCTCAGTACCCTTGGGCCAGAGAATGTTTTGCCAACCGTGTTCCAGACAGATCCATCCAAAACACCAAAAGACCTGTTTGATTTGGTGAGAAAGCAGTGGAAGTTTTATCAGACAGAGCTCATTCCACAGGAAATGTACTGTAAATAAAAACAGTCACTCCCCAAACTTCCACCTGGGTACAAGACTTACTGGCAGCATGTAGCTACATGAAAAGTTTGGTCTTGGACTCAGGAAGAAAGCCTATCTGAACACCAAATAAAGGGATTGGTCAGTGCTGGGCTGACACTGGTGAGATGAAATATGAGCTTGGAAGAAAGAAATTCCCGCAACTTTTTGTGCTTGCCATGTGTGTGTTCACTGTGAGTCATGAAAATGCTGCCCCTGAAGTGGGTTTTCCATTAACAAGTCTATTCTTGCAGTCCATGGTTAGAGCCTTGGAGAAGAAACACTCACTGCCTTGCAAATTGTGAAAGATCATATTGTGAATGGTAATGGTGGAATGGGCATCCCAGCCACTTCAAACCCTTTGAAAGCTGTGAGACATTCCTGCCAGAAATGCCAAGCTGACCTTGAGGTCAAAAGAAAGGCAAGGGAAGATGAGCAAAAAAGAAAAGAGCAACAAGAGAAAGAGGCAACAGAGAGCAAAAGGAAGTCAGCAGAGATAAAAAAAAAAAAAAAAAAAAGAAAGAAATAGAAACAGAGATCAAGTTGAAAAGATCTGCATTCACAGTGGTTGATGCAGCAGTTTTTGAGGGTAATCAGAAACTTCAAAATGCTCGTCGTCAGTGTGTAATGTCCAAGACTGAATTGTAGACTGCTAAGGCACAAACTGACATAGGACTGGAGAGAAAACGTTCTCCGGAGAAGGAAATCTGAGCTTGAGAAATGGAATTTTGACAATGTTAAGAAACAAGAGACAATGATTATGCATACTTGGGAATGTAATATATATAATTTAGAGTATCCCCAAAGAAATACTTGAAAATATTACCGAAGAAACACTTAATTTCACTCAGTAGAGAAGACGGCCACACTTTATGGTTGTTCTCATTCTCTTTGTTTTGGTTTTGTGTATGAGAGTGAAATCTCTCTGTAGTTGTTATGGCTCTTCTCCATTTTACTTTGGTTTTGTGGTGCTCCTGTTGAGGTAAATGTGCTATAGTTCATCCACTTTAGTTTCATCCTCATGTAGTCTGTTTCACGAAGCTCAGTCGAAGAATAAGGCAATACAGTGTCTAGA
Source organism: Birgus latro (assembly GCA_018397915.1). Taxonomy (NCBI): domain Eukaryota; kingdom Metazoa; phylum Arthropoda; class Malacostraca; order Decapoda; family Coenobitidae; genus Birgus; species Birgus latro. Next base: position 7,530 of record JAGKTI010012146.1, on the reverse strand, counting down.
TCCTCTCCATAATAATCTTCGTGTCCAGCAGCATTTTGTAATCTCTTGCCACAGCTTAGCATTTAAGGTGGAGAAACTGCAATTTTATGCCTTGTGGAAGTGAGCAGAATATAGATAGGGAGGTCGGTAGAAAGGTTAATAATAGTTGAGTACAAAAATTAGTAGGTTAATAGTTAGGTTAGCTACAGGTAGGGAGGTTGATTAATGGTTTGGTACCAAAATTGCTAGGTTAGTACAGTAAAAGCCCTTCAATCCAACCACCAATAATCCGAAAATCCCAACACATTGAATTTATCAAGGCAAAAAATTTTGAATTTTTTCAGGGCTTTTTCTCGATTTTTCCTGGCCTTTATTTAAGGATTTATCTGGCTTGGACTTGGATGTGCCTGCCTGCAACTAGTCATCTACACTTCAATGCATTTCTGGTGAGTAAAACAATAACTCATATCATTTTAAGTGTTTAATGATCATGTCCATATTTCTAATGTTTTCAAAGGGCCCTCCCAGTAGTCTGAAAAAAACAATAGTCTGAAAGACCCTCGGTCCCCAGTGATTCAGATTACAGAATTTTTACTGTAATTAGGTTTAAACTGGGTTGGTGAGGTTGGTTTGGTTAAGTAGGTAGGTAGGTAATGAGGTGGGCAGCTGAGTGGTAATTAGGTAAAAAAGGACTCTTGTAGGTAGCAAATAAGGCAAACAGATAGGCAAGTAAAGGTACAAAGACAAGGCAGTAAACAGGTAGGTAGGTAAGTAGGCTAATGGGTAGATGGGTAAAAGTAAGTAGGGTGGCCAAAAAGGGTAAAAATGTGTAGGTAGATAAAGTTAATATGCATGAAGACAGGTACATGCATACCCTGAGGTATGATACCTCTATATGCCATACCCCGGCATAGTGATGGAAGTAGAAATACCACCTTACCCCACCCTGGTATAACTTTTTTTTTTTTACTTAAATTTTGTATTTAGGTTGATTTATGGACTTTTTAGACTTAATATGTTTTAGTACTAACATAGGTGAACATTCATTTTGGGGTACAGTTAACTAAGTTTGATTTTTTCCAGACATTTTTGATGATTTTGAGATTTTATTTTTGGGTTTAGGTGAGTTAACTGCTTTAAGGTTTAGTTAAGCTTGCTTTAAAGCTATATGGGGGTTTAGGTTAGCTAGAAACTTGTCTTTGGACTCATTTGGGTGGGTTTACGACTTGGTTGGGGGGAAACCCAAGGCTCAAAAACACATCCCTGCACTTGACATGTTAAATCTACCCCAAGATACGATACCCCGCCTAACAGTGGGTTTTTACTTAACATATTTTATTGTTAAACTGGGGTATGCCTGTATTTGAATAAGTAGGCAGGCAGGTAGAGGTTGGTAGATGCAAATGGGTAGGAAAATTGGTAGGTAAATAGACATAACTAAATAGGTAGATAGGCAGGCACATATAAGGATAAATAGGTTAACTTAGGTTGGCAGGTAATATGGAAAAGTGCATTCAGGGACCTTTCCATGTACTACACCTCTATGCTTGTAGAATGAGAAGATACAACCTTTTCCTTGGCAGTAGTATTAGGAAGGGAATATGGGATGGGGAGGTTTGAGTGAGGGGTTGTTAGTGCTGGAAGTTTTGGATTGTCACATATTGTATATGTAATTAGCCATTCAATGAATTAGTTCATTTAAGTATAACGTGGGCACCACCTGGATCAAACCCTGTCAGTCCCCATCTGCAACCTTCATTACTGTCGATCACATCCACAAGCACATTACAACAGTGGGAGCTAAACAATATAATGAGTTGATGAGTGAAGCTGTGGTTTTAGATCTTGCATTTCGCGGAATGTTTCATTGATGTACACGATACTGATGAATGAAAAAGTTTGTAAATGAGTCTTTTGCATAGAAGAGTGTGGTATTTTAAAGGAATTATGTTGGAGAACCATTTTGCAGATATGAATTATTTGTAACAGTTTTGTCAAAGGTATAAACTGTGATTTCATGTAGGCCAGTGTGTAAGTTTCAGCTTCTTGCCTGTAATGCGGTTACATATAGCCAGTGTTTGATAGAGAGTGGCCTTTTTTGTGGGAGTAGAATCAGTCATTTTAGGCTGTGTCCTTATTCTTTTGTAATGCACTTCCTGCTTATGTTTAATACAGTCTTAATGAATTGTTGAACATGGAGAATGAAAGTAATGCAAGAAGTGGCTGGGGAATGGCTGGGAGAAGGAGGGATGTGGGAAGAGAGGAAGAAATCAGTAGGATGGAAGTTGTGGAAGCAATGAAGAGTGTTAAAATGAGGAAAGCCCCAGGAATTGATGGAGTGTGTGGTGAAATGCTGAAGTATGGGGGAGAGATAGTAATAGAATGGATGTGGAAGGTGTGCAGATCGGCCTGGGAGAAAGGCAGAGCCCCGGAGGGTTGGAAGTCAGGTATAATTATTCCCCTGTACAAAGGAAAGGGGAAAAAGAAGTGTGTGGTAATCATAGGGGCATTTGCCTTCTTAGTGTAATAGGAAAAGTATATGATAGGTTACTTATTGACAGAGTTAGGGAAATAACAGAGGAATTGAGAAGAACAGGGAGGTTTTAGGAAGGGAAGAGGTTGTGTAGATCAGATAATCATTCTTAGATCATTTGTGGAAAAGTATCGAGAGAAGGGAAAGATGTTGTATGCAGCCTTCATGGATCTGGAGAAAGCATATGACAGGGTGGATAGACAAGGATTGTGGAAAGTATTAAGAATATATGGAGTAGATGGGAAGTTGTTGAAGGCTGTGAAGAGTATGTATGAGGGTGCTAAGGCTGCAGTGCGTGTGGATGGTGAACTGAGTGAATCTTTCCATTTGAAGGTTGGATTGAAACAAGGATGTGTCATGTCTCCATGGTTGTTCAATCTGTATATGGATGGGGTTATAAAAGAGATACAAGGTAGGGCAGTGGATGTTGGAGCGGCCCTAGTGAGAGAGGCAGTGTTTGGAAACTCCCTGTACTGTTGTTTGCAGATGATACTGTGTTGTTGAGTGAAGACGAAGGGGAGCTGCAAGGCTTGGTAGATGAGTTTGGGAGAGTGTGTAAGAAACAGAATCCAGAGGTGAATGTAGGGAAGAGTAAAGTGATGGTCTTCGAGAGAAGACATGGAGATTGGATGAGGAGGATATGGAGAATGTGAGTTCATTTATGTACTTGGGTAGTGTGATGAGTAAGGATGGAAGTCTGGAGGGTGAAATGCTTGAAAGGGTGCAGCAGGGAAGAAAGGTTGCTGGTTCCCTGAAAGCAGTGATAAGAAACAGGGAAGTGAGCATGGAAATGAAAAAGCTGCTACATTATGGTATTGTGATAACAACTCTAACATATGGAGGTGAAGCTTGGACCCTGTTGGAGGGACAGAAGTCAAGTGTGAGAGCAGTGGAAATGAGTTATTTGAGAGGAGCATGTGGAGTCACATGGAGAGACAGACTGACAAATGAGGAAGTGAAGGAGTGTTGTGGTGTGGATGTGATAGGAAGCATTAGGAAGAACACATTAAGGTGGTTTGGGTATGTGGAGAGTGAGAGACTGATGAGGAGAGTGTATGTGAGTGAGGTGGAGGGAGGGGGAGACCAAGAGGGAGGGATGGAGTAGAGAGGTATATGAGAGAAAGGGGTGTGAGCTGGGAGCAGGGCAGTGAAATGGCGGGGGACAGGGCAACGTGGAGGCGATTTGTTTGCAGCGACCCCTTACAGAATTAAGGCGTCTGGCAATAGATAAATAGACAGTGTTACTAGGCTTTTCCTATAAAAAAGAGGATCTGCATTTCTTTATGACAGAAATTTGATATGCTTTATAGTCATCCATCTCATATGAACGTCTTGCCATCAGGAAGAGTACAGTACTGTATTCTGTTTCTGCTGTTGCTAAATAATTTTGTTTAGGCAAGGTCAAGTCACTTGAGTATTAGAGTTTAAATAATTTCACAAAGACTGTTCATATTTTATTCATAATACCGTCAGATGACTTTATTCAGCTGAAAGTGTCTTTTGAGGCAGAGAACTGTATATTGTTTCAAAATATATTGGTGAGGTCCAGAAAAGAAAGTGGTATCTTTGATGTCTTGGACCTGTGCCAAGATTATATTGCAAGGTGACTATGATCCATTTAATCATTGTCATTGGAGTCATTACACTTCTAACACATGTTGCATACAAAGGTCCCTTAGCATGAAAGTAGAGTCCTCTCGGTGTCAGGAGAGGCAACAGCTCCCTGAACTTCCACCAGTCACTCCTCACTCTAGCCACACAGCCAGCTCCAGCCCCACCAGATAAAATTCCACACACACAAGAGAGATTCCAGCAAGATTAGTCCTTTCACATCTCACGACTTGCTCTCCATGTAGGATTTAACAGAATTTACTAATTTTTTGGGCTGTATTAAATACACAATACACAGCAACCCACTATTTCCAGCACCAACACCTCTTTCACCTAGCCTTGTCATCTCGTACTCCCTTTCTATCACTTGTTGCCAAGAAAAAGATCGTATCCTCTCGTCCCGCAAACACAAAGGAAGTCTCCAAGTGTACATATATTAGTATATAGGTAGGTAGGTATGGTATTTGGTGGGTGGCCCAAAAGGCAGGTAGGTAGACAAGTACAGGTAAATAGGCAGTTAGGTGATATTTGGGTAGGTAAACTGGTAGGAACATAAATGGGTAATTAAGTAGGTAGGGATGTAAATATTGGTAAGAACATAAGTGGGTAGTTAAGGAGGTAGGAAAGGAAATGGCTTGATAGGTAAATGAGTAAAATGTGATTAGTATGTAAATTAGAGGTAGTAAGGAGGTTGGTCAGTAAGTGAATAGGTAGTTAAATAATTACCATAGGTAGATGTACAATAAAATTTTTGGAATGCAAATAGAAAGGACAGGTTTTTGTCGAGTAGCCTCTCTAACCAGGCAAACCCATCAGTCACAGGCAACTTCCCCTGCGGCATCATCCAATGGAGTGAACTGATATTCACATATGGAAGTTTGGTTCCCAGATGTGTGCTACATTTGCATTTCTCCACCCAGTTACACCCTGTTCACACAGCTCTGATAGCTGGAGCCAAGAAACATTCAGTCTTCATTGGTTAATACAACACTGAGGAGTGTGGTAAATCTATGGCTCTTCTTATTTTAACACATACATTTATATACGTAAACCATGCAATATAAGCAGCCAGTTTAAATGCGGAATATTTTCCAGAGCTAAAGAGGTCATAATAAGCTTTAAAAGTTTACCATTATCCAAGAAAAGTTGATTATAAATTTTATAAAACTATGAGTGACATCTGAAGTACAGGTGGCCTTCAACATTCGTGGATTCTGCTTTCGCGGCTCCCGCATATTCGTGGATTGTCCCTCTGTTTCCGTGGAAGTCACCAGGTACATACAGTATTTACCCAAACTTAGTACTGTACATCCATACCCAATCAAAACTTATTAAACTTTTTAATACAGTTGGTCTGTTACTATTTGTGATATTTTATGCTGCTTTCAGGTCCCACATATGAGGTACAGTATCTGCACATTTGCACACAAGGGATGATTTGCAGCTGTAGAAGCATCTTGGGGGTGGGGGGGCACACCAAACATTCGCCGATTTTCCACTTTCACAGGGGACTGTGTCCCCTAACCCCCGCAAATGTTGAGGGCCACCTGTAATTGGGGACATGTATTGTGCAACATGGACATAGGTGTACACCGTGGGTGGATAATTTACCTCAGATGTCACTTATTGTTTTATAAAACTTTAATCAGCTTTTATTTTCTTTAATAATGGTAAACTTAAATTTTAAAGCTAATTTTGACTTCTTTAGCTTTGGAAATTATTCCATACTTTGGCTGCTTATATTGCAAGCAATCTATATATATATAAACATGAGTTAATCAGTACCGTGCTAGTGATGTTGATCTACGTCCCCTTACAAAACGCTGGTGACGTACATCTATGCCCTGTAGCACAGAGAAGTCATTCCAAGAAACCGAAATAAAATAGGTTATAATTGTATCTCACTAACTTCAGACATTCATTGCTATGCTTACAACAATGATTAATGAGTGTGGGAATAAGTTAGTCTTCACAGGCTCACAGCTGTTCTGCTCTGTCTGTAACCTTGATTTCAGAGGTCAAGTGGCACCAACCTGACTTGGTCAAGTGGCACCAACCTGACGATTTTTAAGAGCTGTAGACCTCCACACTCCTCAGTGTTGGATTAACCAATGAGCAGCATTAATTCAAATGTGTCTTGGCTCCAGCTGTCGGAGATGAGTGAACAGGATATAACTGGGAAACTGTAGTAAGCTCTACATTACTCCATTATTTGGTTATATGATGCCACCCAGTATTACAAATGGTTTCTTGGGTTATGGGAAACCATTAGGCTCATTATCCCCTCAGTGAACAAGTTATTGCTTCATTCCAAGGAATATATCTTCAGTTTTAGGGAAATAAATGTCTCGGTCAACTTTATTTCATTTTATTAAGAGTAGGCAATACAGGTAATCCTGAACAGTTAACCCTTATAATGGACCAGAGAATGCCATTTTTCCTTTATTCATATTTTTTCCTGACAACTAAATTAGGTTTTGCCGGCAACTTAAAATCCGAAGTTGTTTATTTAATGCAGCAATTGTCTGAGGGCAGATGTCTCCATTTGTGCTTGTGGATGGTCCATCTTGAATACCCTACTTTGTGTTCTCACCTTTTCTGCTGTCCATGGAGACACTAAAACAGAAATACATTTGAGGTTATTCTTTGGTGCTGTAACAATTTCAATATTTTGATAGTATTTTTAGATCCTTTCAGTGCCATGCTATTCATCAGTTATTGTTTTTGGCCATAACAGATTTCAACTCTAAATTAATCTTAGCTGCCCCTGAGCAATAGTTCTAAGTTTCAAGTAGTTCTGTCTGACGATTTCTTACCATCATAATAATAAACTCAAATTTGAAATGAAAAGTTATTTTAGCCATATTGATGGTTTTCTAATAGTTACACAGATTTTTTTTCATGATACAAGGATTTTATATAGTTATTTTAGCCATATTGATGGTTTTCTAATAGTTACACAGATTTATAGATCCAACAGTGGTGGCAACACCAGCAGACAGACCAAGGATCAGCAGCACCAGTGGACACAGACCCAGCATCAGTGGTGGCACCACCAGACCTGGGCCCAACAGCAGTGGTGACATCACCAGACCAGGAGCCACAGCAACATCATCTGACAAGGACCCAGAAGCAATGGCTGCACCACCACATCAGGACCTGTCAGGGGTGCCACTAGCAGCCCCGAGCCCAGTGAAGGCGTTGGCAGCGGTGGACCTGCAGACTCGCACCCCAGGCCCCTGCCCAGGCCAGGCTCCAGCATCCTTTGGCCCCAGGCCAGGCTCCAGCATCCGTTGACCCCAGGGCCAGCAGCATCCAGCAGCCCACAATCCCAGGCCCAGCATCCAGCATCCCACAATCCCAGGCCCAGCATCCAGCAGCCCACAATCCCAGGCCCAGGCCCAGCA
>JAGKTI010012145.1:0-14850 GCA_018397915.1 Birgus latro | reverse complement strand
GCCACATCCACCCACCTCCTACTAAATGCCTCAACAACTTCCCCTGCTCTTCCTCTCAAACTTCCCACATTCCACGAACCCACCCTAAACCCCCTGGGTGATTTGCTGTCGTCAGGCTTGCTTTGGTGCTTGTTTTTGTTCATAGTCATAGTCGGTAAGATAAAGGGGGGTAAACATTCCAAAGGCCCGACCCATTGCACAGACCCAGGTCCAGGCAATGGATCTGGGACCCCTAGCCCACCAGCTTACTAGTGGCTGTGGTAGTGGCCTCGGGGCACCCTGCCAGGACACCTGCAGGGACACCCTCCAAGCGCGCCTTGGCACTGCAACTGCCCCGCCATTATACACCCACTGATAGGGCAGCCTCCTGGGGCGCTACTCCCAGGTTCGGGCCCCTCTCTAATGAGCGGAAGCGGCAGCCTGGGAACCGCAATGCCCTGTACCCTCTAGCACAGGTTCGAGCCCCATCTCGCCCCGGACCCATATATATATAAAATTTCTCCAGGACTTGGACTCCTGAAACCTGAAGAAGGGGCAGGTTTGGGCTGATGCTATTGTAATTTTTGCAATGTCTTTATCATCATCATCATTATCATCTTCATTATTGTCACCTTTATCATTATCATTGTACCTGTTTTTTTCATCATCATCATCATCCTGATCTCTTTTCCCACATAAGGATAGGGTGAAGTAAGGTCCAGAAAGCATGGAAAGGAAGGCACGATAGAGGGAGAACTGTCACCACTATAAACATAGTCCATTAATGTATGTGCGTAAAATTTCTTCCATTCTAGCAGTTTGGACCACTTTGCCTCTCCATGTAATTCCACATGCTCCTCTCAAATAACCCATTTCCACTGCTCTCACTCTTGACTTGTGTCCCTCCAACAAGGTCCAAGTTTCACTTTCATATGTTAGAGTTGGTATCACAGTAGTGTCATGCAGTGACTTTTTTACTTCCATGCTCACCACCTTTTCTTATCACTGCTTTCAAAAGACCAGGAACTTTTTTTTCCTTCTTGTAGCCTTTAAAGCACTTCGCCCTCTAAACTTCCATCCTTACTCATCACACTACCCAAGTACTGAAATGCACTCACATTTTCCATTTCCTCCCCATCCAACCTCACTGAACATTCAGTGACTTCATTTCTCTCAAAGACCATAACTTTACTCTTCCCTACATTCATTTTCAGATTCTGTTTCTTACACACTATCCCAGACTCATTCAGAAAATTGAGAAAATGAACATTGAGAAAACTGAGAAAATGAACATAAAAATACTGTAATAAGTAATCCAAAGAAAAATGTGTCTTGATTTCACAGGCCAGATAAAAAAATAAAAATAAAAAAAAGTTACCTGAAAACTCGTACATATTTCCTTCGTGGTGTGAGACAACAAATGCTCTAAACTTAACACAGTATTAACGGCTTGGTTGTCATTGATCACAGCTTTACTACAGCTTGTTCGGTTGTGTGTTGGAGTTGTCTTATGCCATAGAGATTAGCAAAAACCTTGTCATTTATATTGAAATTTGGGTTTTGTCAGTTCAGGCCACCTCATCTCTCATAGTACTGTATTTAGCAACTCCTGTATGTTGAGGAGTCTGTCATGAAGCTGAATAAACTTGTCTGGAGATAGTGGAAAGAAACAGAAAATACATTATGGCACTGAAGGGGTTAATGCATCCAGTAGTATCACTGTCTAATGTACCACTTGTAAAGCGCCTTTGTAATACACTCTTGATAATGGTCAGCATACTGTAGGGACATTTATGCATAATCTACCATGTAATTAATTGTTTTGTACAGCTGTAGTTGATTTGTTTTCACCCGACAGAACTGGACCACTGCTACAACTCAACTGCTCAGTTGAGGTTGCAAGAAATTTGAGGAGCATTATTTTGAGGCAGAAATGTGACTTCTTGGTTACCTGTCAAATTTATTCTCCAACCTGGCCGTGAACTGAGCTGAACAGGGTGATGTGTCTCTCTTAGGTGAAAATAAGTGAATTATAGTAACAAGATAGTCTTTGGTCTAGTGTTTAAGGTGCCCCCGTTGCTCATGGGTTTGATCCTTAAGAGTTGACGAGTTTTGCCAGTCATGTGATGCCACCAACAAGAATGGGTTGGTCAGCTACTCATGACCTCTTAAGTATGACAATCATTTCATTCATAAAGGCTCCACTATCCATGCGTGTGTCAGCCTTGGTCGCCTAATGGCAGCTTTCCATGCAGCTCCATCTCTAGCGGCCTCGGTATTTAGTCTCTTACCCATGAGGTCACAGTGTATGACGCCCTGGTCTTTTTCCATCTGCCTCTCGCAGCCCTGCCCTCAACACCACACTTCTAACTTTCTGCACGCAATTGTCATCCCCCATCCTCTCAACATACCCGAACAGTCTACCCCTCCTGATCACAACACCAATACGTTCCAGTCTCATCCTTCCACTCAACTCTTCAGTTCACATTCAGGGACACACCACACATACACCTAATCATTGTCATTTCTGTACATTTGAGCCTGCAAATATCCTCTTCCTTTACTGCCTAGGTCTCAGTACCATACAGCATTACGCTCTTAACACATGCCGCAAACGAATATCCCTTAGCATGGAGAGAGAGCCCTCTCGGTGTTAGAAGAGACAACAGCTCCCTGAACTTCTTCAAACCACCCCTCACTCTAGTCACAGAGCTAGCTCCAGATTACAAGTACAGTATACAGATTACAGTTGGTTTTGTTTTCTTCATCAGCATCATAATCATCAACCTGTTGTCATTGTCATCACCACTGCTGCCACCACCTCCCAGTTTCCCACATATAGCAGCAAGATGGGTGTTGATCCAGACCAAAACTCTCGCCCATCAGTCTACTGACAAAAATTTAGTTTTGTTCTTCCTAAAACTTATTCAAATAGGAAATCACATCAGACCACATCCCCTTCATTGTGACTTGATTGTGATTGACCGCAACAATCCAAACATAACAGCCAATAGGGAGGTGTGAGTTGTCCATCTTAAGTCATCCGTCATTGTGCCTGTGTCAGATTGCTCTTAGCTGAAGTTGTGAATAAATGAAGAGTTTGATTTGTCACACAGTTATCTGGTATTATAGTAAATGTATTCTCTTAGGGTAATTATTTCAGGAGGCCAAGACCTGTATTCTCATTGTCTGAGGAGGCTTCCTAGCACCTCTTCCTTAGTGGTTTATTTTCCTAATTACCCATTAATATTCTCTTGTTTGCTTCATGTATCTTTTAAGTATGAACTTACATTACATGAACAACACAAAAATATAGTAGCAGAGGAAGTACAGAATTAAACTTTTGTGTATGTGTGTGTGTGTGTGTGTGTGTGTGTGTGTGTGTGTGTGTGTGTGTGTGTGTGTGTGTGTGTGTGTGTGTGTGTCCAACTCTGGGCATAGGCTTCACAGTCTGCTATCAAGGCCCAGCAGTCCTCCTACATACCAACACCTCTACATGTCACCACTTCGGCGCTAACACCCACCGTCCATATTGAATACATGCTAGGGCTGTCTCATACAGGACTGGTGTATTGGTATTAGCGGGGGTATTTGTACGACATGTCGGCGGGTCTTCTGGTAGATCAGTAAAGCCTGATTTAATGAGATTCGAATCCTTAAACTGTTCCCTGCCCCAGTGAGGATTCGAACCTGGGTCCGTTGGGACTGCAAGCCACCTCTCTACCGATTGAGCCACCGCCTCCCCTAGTAAGGAAGAGGTGTTAGTAAGCTTCCTAACCATGCAAGATTATCACCCCAAGTATTTTTTAGAAGCTGTCAGGATTATAATGACATATTTACATTCATAGCTTGCTTTTAGTTGTATATACAGGACACAGAACATACTGTAAATAATTATGTATAAACATTTTTTTTTTTTATCACATGATTTTCAGATTTTTTTCTTTCTGATATATTGAAAAGAAGTTGTATATAAGCTCCTTAATTATATTTGCCTGTTCTTAAAAAACGAAAAAGAAAAAAAAGACACGAGTTGCAAGCTGGTAATGGTTATAATCAGTGATGCATCTCTTCTTACAATGAATGTACAGTACAGTACTTTTAAGTATTGGAGCAGAAGCCATTACAGTACAGTATTGTGCTCAGCTTATTCATGATGTATTAAGTGCATACTGGCACACATGTGATATACATTACTAGCATTAACTTACTATAAGTTAGGTATTGGCCTTGTACATGATATTTAGTTTCATTCTAATTTCCTGCCTGTGATTTTCTTGGCTGTATTTTCATTTGTGATCAAGTCTTAACCTTGCTTTAACTGATTTTTTTCTAACCCTCTCTTGAAATTTCCATATTCTCATCATTTCCAATTACTGTATTTTTACATATCTTTATCTGAACTGGTGCCATAAGGACCTTGATACCTGGCACTAGGAGTCCATTGTTCAGTTCGATTACTGTAGACTAAACTTTCTCTGTGTGTAATGTTTCGTTAGTGTGATGATTGGCATTAGTACTTTACCTCTTTGTTATAGTTTGTGTCAGGTTTACTGTTTCATCAGCACTCATTGCAGTACAGTATTATGTTTCTATAGTTCATTCCCTTTAAACTGGCCATAACTTGCCATCTCTTGACCTTGAGTACCAAACTGTTGCAAGAGATTAGCACTAGAATATGGTGCTATTCAAAAAGAAGTTTTATAGAAAGAAGTCGTACAGTATTGCTTTATTTTGCCATTGAGCTGTAGCAGGAAGTTAATGCTGGAACATGGTGCATGTCACAAAAAACTGTCGTGGAAAGGATGTAGATCCATTGCATTGTCTTTGTTACTGACATATGGGAAATAAGCTGCAAAAAAGACGAAAATCTTCAGGTTAAGGTGGGTGAACTATGGATTGAGTAATGGCAGTTGACTTTAATAGCTTCTCATGTGATCATTGTAAAAATATTGTTGAGAAACAAGATACGTGAAGTTAGTTCTCACCCCCCGACCCTTCTTTGTGATTGTTGATGTACAGTTGGCCCTTGTCATTTGTGGGGTTGTAAATCATTTCAGATCATACTGATGTTTAAGGTGTATTTTAGGATGATTTAACAAGATGTGACATTCAGTAATCTCAAAATACACTTTGAACAAGTAGATTCTAATGTTCTAATGTCAGATGATGTATGGGAGCACAGAAAAGGGTTTTTAGGCCTGGTGGCATGATTGGTAGAGCACCCTGGTCAGAGCTCACTGTAGCCTACCCTAGGTGCCACAGTTCGAGCCAAAAGCTCACCAGAGGTGTTTCTATCACGTGGATGGTACCAGGGACATGGGTGGGTCTCCTAATCGTACATCTTCTGGACCAGTGGTAGCCTAGCTTTGGGTCTGTACACTTAGAGGGAGGCAAAATTGGATTTGGCAGTTAACATTTTTGCAGTTTAAAATTACAGTTGCAGGGGAGGGCAAAATTATTTGTGGATTTCGTGGGGGTTCATGTTTCCTAATCACAATGAATATAGAGGACCATGTGTAACACTTGTCATTACCTTCAGTACCATGCCATATTTTAGCATGTTGTTCTTGCTTTCAAATAAGTTTATTAAATTTAGGAAGACAATGTGAGCGAAGTGGGAAGAAACACTATCCATTTATCACTTCATTCCAGATCTTCCGTAAGTTATGATCACATTGAAGGGGCCATGCAGTGTGTTGTACTTTATGACTCCTGGTGGTCTAACGATCTGAGGATACCAGTTGAGGTAATGGATACGGTTTTGAATCCCCAAGTGGTGGCTGAAGGACTTTTTATCATATAATGCCACTAAAATTGTAGGACAGTCATATCTCCTTAAATTTTTTGGATTACAGTCTTTCTGCTTCAACACCTCCCAGAGTAGTACAGTAATTTGGGACAGGCTGCCATAGTTTTGTTTTTTACCTTTTTTATTTTTTCACTGTATTTATTTTATTTTTTTTGCTACCTCCAGGGTATATGTAACCTCTCCAGTTTGGAAAGTGTATCACAGACTGAGTGAAATAGTCTGAAGGCAGCAGGAGTAAAATAGAAAATACAGTTCTGGAGTGAAAAAGTTAACTGTACTTGTGAAGTGAATGTGTATGGCATTTTGATACTGATTAGAGGATTTATTTTATACATGGATCCTCATTTAAATGAAGGATATAAGGAAATAATTTTAAGAACCTGAATGTACTTCATATATATATATATATAAAATGCAGAAGAATTATTATTATTATGGATAAAAGGCATTGTAATTATAAATGACAGGGCCAATATACTTATAGGCAGCATTAATTTGTTATCGTTGGCAGTTTGTAAAGTTGTGTATGTGTGAGGGAATGTTTGTTTGTGTAGTAATGTTGTGTGTTTTTATTAGTTCATGAGTGATGGAGAGGCATCCCTTCACGTGTTGGCACAGACATACCTGGGCATACTGCTTGGTTATACAAACATCCCTCATCTATTCCCCATCCCCGAAAAGGAGGATGGTGGACTGCAGAAGGGTTGCATAAGTCTGCAGTGCACTGTGACCACATTTCAGATGATCCTGGGACCACATCATAATTATAATTTTAATGTATGCATCATCATGGTTGTTTAGGTAAAGTTGCATGCTGTGTATGAACACTAGTGTGTGCAGTCACTGTTGAAAGTGTGCCAGCGTTTCCCTGTTGGCAGTGGAAGTTGTTGCATGATTTATTTTTATGTGATAGTTGTATGAAGCACACAGAAAAAAAGTATGGGGAGTGAAGGATACTCTGAATATTTGGGGAGGACTGAGAAATGTAGGCGGCAGGACACAGTGCTGAAAGGGTATTACTGGTGAACTTTTCCTCGTTAGTATATTCACATGCTGTTGTTCTTGAAGTCTGGTAAGTCTCAGTGCTAGTCTGGTCATTTAAAGTGCTTTTAATGCTATTCCAAGCTGTACCCTTCAAAAGCAGCACTTAAAGCATATATGAGTATCATATTACACGTAATATACAATACAGTACTGGTATATCATACAGTTTACTAATGTCTGATGGTGTGAGGGTGCTAGGTGGGGTAATGGTCATATGCTATGCAGATGTCTTACTGATATATTATTAAAACTGAAAGGGTGAAGGTGTGTACAAACTCTCAACTTCTTTGTCATTAATGGTATAAATCTCCAAGATGCAGGTGATCCCCTTGAATTATATCATGTGTGTTTTAGTTGATGCTTGATTCTCTTACATAATTTTATTCAGCTTTTTATTTCATCTTCAAGAAATTAATGAAGGCAGTATCTATCCCTTCCATTTAGAAAAGGCATTCCTGTGTTGAATAACATTGTCTGGAGAGAGGAAAAATACAGTATAAAAGATGTCAGTGTGGTAGGTGGTTTGGTGGGTAATTAAGGCACTCCACTCAGATTGAGCCGGTGCAGGTTTATATCCAAGGGGTGGTTAGGGTTTATTGCTCATGTAATGCCACTCAGGGATGAGTGAGGCTGGTCACTCCCATTTTAAATGTCAAGACCAACATGCCTCATCCTGGGCTCCTACACTCCTCATGGGGAAGCACAGGATTAGATAATGATGGTGATAAAAGATGTCAGCAGAGTGAAGATGCTAAGTGTTTTATATCATAGGAGCCTAACCTTGGGCTGCAACACCTCAAACAGGATAGTATGGAACCAACATTACCGTATAGTCAGGCCTTGGTATACATCAGTTTGGTATGTCACAAATCAGTAGAACAGTGAACTAGAAGTTATACCCAGTTTCACAGTGATGGCAAAATTTGCTTGTATAATAATTGTAGTGGATGCATATGACACTCCCATGTATACTTGGTGCCTCTGCACAAGCCAATAGTCAGACATTTGAGCCAAGATGGTTGCCCAGTGTTTACATTTGCTGTGATCGTCTACCTTTCATTCCGTTTCATGCATGCAGGGTCATTGAAACACCATTACTGTCCCCAGATAACAATGCAAGTATCAGTGAATAGTGCAGTTTATGATAAGTGGACAGAGAACTCTTTGTGTGTGAAATACTGAAACTTGAGACTTGGAAATTGTGTCTTGTAAGGATGCTACCCCTAGTGGAAAGTGGTGCTACCGAGTGTGCCGAGGACAAGTCTAATAGGGTAAGGCTTTTTGAAATTTTAGGTTAGGTGGCCTTTGACCCCAAATGTACCCCCACTGAGCCCATGTTACATCAACTTTGGTATACAATAAATTGTTATGCGTTGAGTTTTCACTTGACACAGCCCTATCACTTACTGTACTGAAGTGTTACTTTGCTATACTATATATTAATACCAGTCTGATGGATATGGACCGAGTTTTACATGGAAGAAGCATAAATGAAGTTCCGGTTAAGTGTGACTAATGTCTAACTAAATACTACCCATGATAGGAAGATAAAGGACATAATATAAAACTTGGCTTGTAAGATTTTATCAGACATTCCAGTAAATTTACCAATTCTCATTTAATATTTGCATCCAATGCAATATAAGCATTAAGGTGCAGTGTGCAGAATACAGTCAAGGGCTGAGGAAAAGGTGTTATGAAATTTCCTATGTCTACAAAAATATATTTCTGTATCATTGTACTGAAGGGAAAAATATCACCACCTCATATCACCTGCCAATGTCAAAGGCAGTTACAGCAGTATTGTTTTCCATATCTTGTGCCACAATAAAATTCCCTTGTTTTTGCAAGTTTATGATTTGATAGCCTTAACAAAATACTGGTTCTGAAACATATGGTTGACAAAAAAGTACTATTTCTGATATATACACAGTAGGTTGAGATGAAAGATATTTGGGATGATGATGCATGTTGTTGTGCGTAAGGGTGTTAGTGAGGCTGGTGCTGGGCCATGATTTGAATGGACATATGAGTGCACAGGCTCAAGGATGAGAAAGGATACATGGAGACTGGAATTAATTAATGGGGGAGAGATAATAATAGATTGGATGTGGAAGGTGTACAGATTGGCCTGGGAGAAAGGTAGAGTCCTGGAGGATTGGAAGTCAGGTATAATTATTCCCCTGGGGGTAGGGGGTTTTCAAGAATTCTCCCCCAGTATCCCTGCTTGTCGTAAGAGGCGACTAAAAGGGTTGGTGGTGGGTTAATCCCCAACCCCGTAAAAAAAACTAACTAAAAAAACGAACAAGAAGCCTCGGACCAGGACTGACCAAAAGTTGACGAAAAAGGACCGGACAAAGGACTTGGAAAAGATTGCATCGTGGAATGTTAGGGGTATGAATGATGAGGTGAAAGAGAGAGAGATTGTACAGGTGCTTGAGAGTGCGAAAGTGGGTGTATGTGGAATAACTGAAACTAAATGGCGAGGTGAGTGTGAGAGAATGGGAGTATGGTTGGGGTATATGTGTGGAGAGTGGGTGAAAATGAGAGGGCGAAAGAGGGAGCGTGTATTGCGGTGAGCAACAGGTGGAAGGAGAATGTAAGAGAGTATGGATCAGTTGGGTCAAGGATTGTGTGGGTAAGAGTGAAAGTTGGAATACAAATGTGGGCAATTGTGTGTGTGTATGCGCCAACGCAAGATCGTGTAAGTAGAGTGTGAGAAGAGTTTTGGACAAATGTGGAAGCCTGCTTGGAAAAATTCGAAAGGAATGAGAGAGTGTTTCTGATTGGAGATATGAATGGAAAAGTAGGGAATGAGAAGGTGGATGGAGTAGTTGGTGAGTGGGGTGTGCCTGCAGAGATGGATGAGAATGGCAGTGCTTTAGTGGACATTTGTGCTGGGAGGGGGTTGGTGGTAGCTAATACCCTCTTTAGGCACAAAATGATCCATAGGTATACATGGCGAGTGGTGAGAAGAGAGGATGGTGGAATGAATGAACGGAAGGCAATGATTGACTGTGTGTGTGGATGAAAGGATGAGAAGATGTGTAATGGATGCAAGAGTATATAGAGGTTGGGGGAGTGGACTTTCTGACCGTCACATGGTGGTGGCCAGAATCAGAATCCAAACAAGATGGAGGGAGAGAAGAAGGGAAGGACAGGAGGAAGTATTTGTTACAAGGAGGGTAGAAAAGTTACAAGAGGATGGAATAAAGGCTGAATATAAAAGGGAAGTGGAGGAGCGATTAGGTAAATATAGATTGGAGCAGATGGGGGCCATGGAAGGTGTGTGCAAGGTATTCACAGAAGAAATCTGTGCAGCATGTGAGGTGGTGTGTGGGGTGAAGAGAAGACGAAAGGGGGTTCAGGGAACAGCATGGTGGACTGAAGAGGTGAGAGAGGCTGTGGCACAAAAGAAGAAAGCATATAACGAGTGGATGAGGAACAGGGGCGTTGAAGAAGCTGAGAGACGGACGAGAGAGTTATATGTAGTGATGAGGAGAGAGGTGAAAAGATTAGTAAGAGAGAGTAAGAAGAGAGTGGATGAGGAATTTGGAAGAAATTTGAGTGCAAAGTGGAGGGAATGTAAGAAAATGTTCTGGAAGGAGTTAAAGAGAGCTAAGCAGGGTGCCAACGAAGTCAGTGGGGGTGTGAAAGATAAAAATGGCACATTACTAGTGGAGAAGGGAGAAAAAGTAAACAGATGGAGAGAACACTTTAATGAACTGTTGAACATAGAGAATGAAAGTAATGCAAGTATAAGTGGCTGGGAAATGGCAGGGAGAAGGAGGGTTGTGAGAAGAGAGGAAGAAATCAGTAGGATGGAAGTGGTGGAAGCAATGTAGAATTTAAAATGGGGAAAGCCCCAGGAATTGATGGAGTGTGTGGTGAAATGCTGAAGCATGGGGGAGAGATAGTAATAGAATGGATGTGGAAGGTGTGCAGATTGGCTTGGGAGGAGGGTAGAGTCCTGGAGGATTGGAAGTCAGGTATAATTATTCCTCTGTACAAAGGAAAAGGGGAAAAAGCAGTGTGTGGTAATCATAGGGGCATTTGCATTTCAGTGTAATAGGAAGAGTATATGGTAGGATACTTATTGACAGAGTTAGGGAAATTACAGAGGAATTAGTTGGAGAAGAACAAGGAGGTTTTAGGAAGGGAAGAGGTTGTGCAGATCAGATATTCATTCTTAGATTTTTAGTGGAAAAGTTTCTAGAGATGGGAAACAAGTTGTATGCAGCCTTCATGAATTTGGAGAAAGCATATGACAGGGTGGATAGACATGGATTGTGGAAAGTATTAAGAATATATGGAGTGGATGGGAAGTTGTTGAAGGCCGTGAAGAGTATATATGAGGGTGCTAAGGCTGCAGTGCGTGTGGATGGTGAACTGAGTGAATTTTTCCATCTGAAGCTTGGATTGAAACAAGGATATGTCATATCTTCATGGTTGTTCAATCTGTATATGGATGGGGTTATAAAAGAGATACAAGGTAGGGCAGTGGATGTTGGAGCTGCCCTAGTGAGAGAGGGCAGTGTTTGGAAACTCCCTGTACTGTTGTTTGCAGATGATACTGTGTTGTTAAATGAAGACGAAAAGGAGCTGCAAGGCTTGGTAGATGAGTTTGGGAGAGTGTGTAAGAAATGGAATCTAAGGGTGAATGTTGGGAAGAGTAAAGTGATGGTCTTCGAGAGAAGTGAAGTCAGTGAATGTACAGTGAGACTGGAAGGGGAGGATATGGAGAATGTGAGTTCATTTAAGTACTTGGGTAGTGTGATGAGTAAGGATGGAAGTCTGGAGGGTGAAGTGCTTGAAAGGGTGCAGCAGGGAAGGAAGGTTGCTGGTTCCTTGAAAGCAGTGATAAGAAACAAGAAAGTGAGCATGGAAGTGAAAAAGCTGCTACATGACAGCATTGTGATACCAACTCTAACGTATGGAAGTGATGCTTGGACCTTGCTGGAGGCATGGAAGTCAAGAGTGAGAGCAGTGGAAATGAGTTATTTGAGAGGAACATGTGGAGTCACATGGAGAGATAGACTGACAAATGAGGAAGTGAAGGAGCATTGTGGTGTGGATGTGGATGTGATAGGAAGCGTTAGGAGACACACATTAAGGTGGTTTGGCCATGTGGAGAGGATGGAGTATGAGAGACTGACGAAGAGAGTGTATGTGAGTGAGGTAGAGGGGGGGAGAGGGAAGGAGAGGCCAAGGATGGGATGGAGTGGAGAGGTATATGAGAGAGAGGGGTGTGAGTTAGGAGTAGGGTAGTGAAATGGCGGGGGACAGAGTGACAGAGGCGATTTGTTTGTGGCCACCCTCTACAAGATTAAGGCATCTGGCAGTAGATAGATAGATAGTGTTTGATGTAAGCTTAAGAGGATTATTAACCCCTTTTAGTTCAAGTTGTGGCGTTGGTCCAGCTCCATCATGTGGAAAGAAATTGACCATAGGAGTAGAGGGAGAGAATATTGTGCTTGAGCTTGTAAGAGCACAGAGCATGGTAGTTTGTAATAATTCTTTTAGAGAAAGGGAAAGTAGATTGATTACATAATATGTATTATTAATCTGGGGGTGTTTGTAGCACAGTTGACCTTTTTGGGTTGGTTATATAGAAAGTTGAGGATGTTAAAGTTACTGCAGATGAGCGGGATGTACAGCAGTACAAACTCCATGCATGCAATGTATTGCTTAAATAGTGCGAGGAAAGGAGAATGACTCCTGTACCCAATAGAAGAGTGAAAGTTGACAAACCAGACAGTGGGGGAAGGTTTCTCTTCATGGGTGTTATTGCTACGATAGTATGAGGAAAGAACTCATGTACCCAGCAGAAGAGTGAAAGTTGAAGAACCAGACAGTTACGGAAGGTTTCTACACAGGGATGTGTAGTGGAGTGGCATTGCAATGTGCCTGGACTGAGTTTAACTGAGCAGTATGGTGCTATAAAGAATGATGTATGAAAGCCCCCTATCTAACCTGTACAGTATCTGACAGTGGGCCCACCAAAGCATAAAGGGTGTTGGTGGTGGATTGATGAGATTGATGCAATGATAAGAGAGAATGGAAAACTTTTTAGGGAATGGAAAAAGAGATGGGATTAGGGAGAGCTAAAGTAGAAAGTAATTAAGCAACATTTATATCACCCCTGTATTGATTTGAAAGTCGTGGTCATATAAATAATGACTCTCCTAAAAACTTAAATATCCTCGTTCATTCAGCTGGTCGGATTATGATATAATCATGCTTCTGTGAAGAATAACATAGCGTGCCATATATGCTTAAATTAACTGTACTCGTAAATTCTCTCGGCGAGATATGGGGAGGGGGTAAAAACCCCTCATTCCCCCCCCCCTCAACCCCCACTAAGAAATCGGGAGCCCTTTTGTCCTCACTTCACTTCCGGCGCCCTTGGGAGGAGGCAGAAAATACATCAGCTGAAGAAATTTTGATGTCTGTTAAGGTGAAAGGAGTATAGTCATGTTTTATAAAAGCATTAGGCACTATCTAACTATCTATTTAATTAAAGCTAGACGCATTAATCCCGGAAAGGGTGTACATAAGTCTAACAAGTCCTATACTATCAGGCTGACCTCCCCCCAGTTCAAACTCCCGTCACTGAAATACCTCTCCACTCCATCTCATCTTCCGTCTCTCCCTTTTCCTCCATTTTCCTCTCCAACCCATTACTCTGTCTCATCCTCGGTCTCTTTCCCTCCTACCCCTCCACCCTGTCACTCTGTCTCTCTGTTTCCCCTTGCCCACTCCACCTTACTGACACAAGCTTTCCTAGTCAGTTTCTCATTCACCATTTTTTCCTCATGGCCTAACCATTTCATTGTACTGATGAAACAGGTTAGTGAAGAAACGGAGTATGGTGAGAAAACGGGCTTTTATTTACGGAATGGGCTGGTGACGAGAATTGGTAAGGAAACGGAATATGGTAACAAAACTCGTTTTTGGTTACGATTCGGGCTGTTGACGAAAAGGAACAGCGACGGAACTGGCGCACCCCCTCCTTTCTCCACACGTACCCCAGAAAGTGAGAAGTGTGAACGTTGGGGGTTTGGAGTTGCGAGGGGCAGATCGAATGGGACTTTTGGGACAAGGTCATATGATGGTGTTCAACGGTGATACATCTTTTATATTTCAATTTTGCTACCACCAAGCAATTTCATAAAGACGCAAAGGTCTCTCAAAAATAGTTACAAACAGTCCATGAACTCCCATTGAATGATGAATGCTTTTATTTTATATTATCCCCTGAGGAGGAGAATACTTCCCCAGTATCCCTGCCTGTCGTAAGAGGCGACTAAAAGAGGCCTTTTTGTCTCCAGTCTTTCCCTCCTTACTGTGTTCTCTTTTGTCCTTCCTCCCTTCCTGATATTTCCGTGTCTCTTCCGGCCTTTATTTTTCCTCAACTCTTATTTAGACATTTTGTTTTATGGCATGAATAGTCTAAGGACCTCCCACTGACGCCGACCGTTCCTCTCTTCCTGGGTCAAGCCTTTCAACCAGCTGACCAGTCAATCCACTTCATCACCAAGCCACTTTAATGCCAAGCGACCTCTGCTCAGCCTTCAGCTATTTTGTGCACAGTATTACGTAGACAAGACATATGTCCAACATATCCTTATCTACTGTATAGGCATGCTATCCCAACTAAGCATTTTATATCGCGTGGACATTGTTATAGTTCTTTCACGTTAACTTGCCCAAGATTTTCATCCTTTTGCAGCTATGTTACGTAGTTCAGTGGCAGAAAAAGACAGTGCCACGACCCTACATCCTTTCACTTCTTCGTGAATAGCTTTATATTCTAGTGTTTATCAACTGTTGCAACTTAGCATTCAAGATGGTGGTAATTTTAGACCAGGTTATAGTATAAAGAGTAATGTTAAGTGCTCAGCATCACAAGCGTCATTTTAGTGCATTACACCATTTCCTTCTCGGAAGTGAGAGACGTCATTAGTTTCTCTCTCTCTCTCTCTCTCTCTCTCTCTCTCTCTCTCTCTCTCTCT
>JAGKTI010012144.1:412-25124 GCA_018397915.1 Birgus latro | reverse complement strand
ATGACCTAAGAGTAAAGAATATAGAAATTGAAAATACTAAGGCTGAACTTTTGGGAGCTGAAATAGAGGACTATTATTGAGAAAAAACGGATGTAATAGTTTTTTATATGCCCCCCAAAACTAGGGCATGGACAAAGGAAGATTACGAACAGTTAATAAGTGAATCCATTATTAGGCTAGAAATGTTAATTGAACGAAGAAATAGAATAATATTAATGGGAGATTTTAACTGTAGAGAAGTTGATTGGGAAAGTATGGATGCTGGGAACAATGAAGAATCATGGGGAAATAAATTAATGGAATTGATGATGGAAAACATGTTAACCCAGTTGATCAAAGAAAACACAAGAATTAGGGGTGTTGATGAACCATCCAGGCTTGACCTACTATTCACAAAGGACCCAAATGATGTGAGGAACATAACCTACCATTGCCCCTTTGGTAAAAGAGATCATCTGGTAATTGAGATGGACGTGGTAGGAGTGAGGGAAGGAGAAAGAGATGAAAAACACTGAGAAAATAGATACAATTATGGGAAGGCAGACTTTGCTTCCCTGAGAAACTTTTTCCAAAATGTAGAATGGAGTAAAATGAATATGATCACAAATGTTGATGAGAAATATGAGTTTTTGATAGAAGTATATAAAACAGGAGTTACTAAGTATGTCCCAAAATTTTCTGCAGCTATGGAAAGGAAGAAAGAATGGTTTAACAACAGATGTAGGATGGCACAAGAGGCAAGAAAAAAAGCATGGAAGAAAGTGAGAAGAAGGTATAGTGAAAGGGCCTGGGAGGAGTACAAGCAGGTTAGAAATGAATATGTAAGGATACGGAGAGAAGAGGAAAGGAAATACGAAAAAGATATTGTATCTAACTGTAAAAAAGAGCCGAAATTATTTTATAGGTTTTTAAATGGCAAAATGAAAGTCAAGGACAGTATAATACGACTGAGGGATGGAGATGAAACATACGAAAGAGAGGAAGACTTGTGTGAAATAATGAACAACAAGCTACAGTCAGTTTATGTATTGGAAGACGAATTTAGGGAGCCTGAAATGGAACCCAGGCTGACGAGAATGACCGAAATTACAGTTGGCATGGATGAGGTGCTACAGCTGATGATGGATTTGGATGTGAGAAAAGCAATGGGACCAGATGGTGTGGCTGGATGGATCCTGAAGGAATGTGCCGACCAGTTAGTGTGGCCAGTTTATGTCATTATCAAAACCTCGCTTGAAAATAGACAGTTACCTAAAGATTGGAAAAGAGCAAGTATTGTGCCAGTCTTTAAGGGAGGAGATAGGGAGGATCCACTTAATTGTAGACCTGTGTCACTTACTAGTATTGTTTGTAAAATCTGTGAGAAAGTTATTAGAAAAAGATGGATAAAGTATTTAGAAGAAAATGAAGTGATAACACCAAGACAGTTTGGTTTTAGGGAAGGAAGATCATGTATTACTAACCTACTAAGTTTCTACAGTAGGGTAACAGATGTCGTACAGGAGAGAGAGGGATGGGCAGACTGTGTCTATCTGGATCTTAAGAAAGCATTTGACATGGTACCCTATAAGAGACTATTGTGGAAGTTGAGGACATTTGGAGGGGTGCATGGGAAACTATTAAAGTGGATGGGAGATTATTTGATAGGAAGGCAGATGAGAACAGTAATAAGAGACAAGGTATCACAATGGAGAGATGTGACTAGTGGAGTACCCCAGGGCTGTCTTGGCCCCAGTAATGTTTCTGATATATGTAAATGATTTGCCAAAGGGTTTGAATAGTTACATGAGTATGTTTGCAGATGATGCTAAAATTATGAAACATATTAAATGTATTGATAGTTGTAAAGAACTGCAAGAGGACTTGGACAAAATACACAGCTGGAGCCAGACTTGGAAAATGGACTTTAATGCCAAGAAGTGTCATGTATTAGAAATGGGTATAAGTGAAAGAAGACCACACTGGACATATAAAATGGGCAATGAGATGATTAGTAAAAGAAAGGATGAGAAAGATTTAGGAGTGATTATTCGGGATGACTTGTCACCAGAAAAGCATATAAACAAAATTATTGGGGGAACTTATGGATTACTGACTAACATGAGAGTGGCCTTTAATTATATGGATGAGGAAATGTTGAGGGAGTTGATAGTGACCATGATAAGACCAAGACTAGAGTATGCGACAGTGGTATGGTCACCTCATTTGAAGAAGCATATTGATAAACTAGAAAGGGTCCAACGGATGGCAACGAAGATGATACCGTGTTTAAGGGAACTCACCTACGAGGAGAGATTGGAAAAACTGAAGTTACCAACATTGCGCGAGAGAAGGGAAAGAGGTGACTTGATCACGATATTTAGAAATGTAAGAGAATTGGAAAGGGTGGATAGAGCGGATCTTTTTGTGTTGGATGATGGAAGAACAAGAGGTCATGGCTTCAAGTTGAGGAAAAGTAGATGTCTTAATGATCTCAAAAAGTTCAGTTTCCCGAATAGAAGCATAAGTATTTGGAATGACTTAGACGAAGAGGTGGTGCAGGCGAAAAACATTCATGTATTTAAAACTAGATTAGATGAATGTAGATATGGAGACGGGACAACACGAGCTTAGCTCAATTCCTGTATACTACAAATAGGTAAATACAGACACCCCGTGAATGTGGATTTTAAGCGAATGTTTGGTGCACCCTCCTGTAAATGCATCTACAGCCACAAATCACCCCCTGTGAGCAAGTGTGCACATACCGTACCTAATAAACCAAATCTGAGACCTGAATGCAGCATAAAATAGCACAAATAGCTAAGTTATCAGCTACATATTCACCCCAACCTCTTACAACCATACCCATTAAATTCAGTCTTGGCTCCACAGAGGGGCAATCCGCGAATCTGTGAGACCCGCAAAAGCTGATTCCACAAATATGGAGGGCTGCCTAAATATCAAATTTCTTCAGTAATGAAACACTATCAACTTTATATCCTACTGTTACCAAAGTCCAATTTTTCCTACATGTCAAAATATTCTATTCTATGTACTAGGTATATCTAATTCTGAAGTGAGAAGATTTATGTATCTCTCTTTCTGAAGTGAAAGGATTTACGTATCTCTAATTCTGAAGTGAGAGGTGTTATGTATCTCTAGTTCTGAAGTGAGAGGAGTTATATATCTCAAGATTTGAAGTGAGAAGAGTTATGTATCTCTCTTTTTGAAGTGAGAGGAGTTATGTATCTTTATTTTGAAAAGTGAGAGGACTACTGACCTTAACAACAGCAGATGGAGCAGAGGGGATAACATCGGGCACAATCTGGTCTGCCTCCATGGCTTCTGAAAAATAAAATACATAAAAAAAGTCTGTACAATGTAAAATATACCAACTGGAAAAAGAGAAATCTCCTGATCTTGAGGTTGTACCAAAGCATAATTTCATAACAAATAAACCAAAATCAAACTACCCTAAAAACCATAGCTACCTCCTTCAGACCTGGCCATACTTCAGCCCAACCTTATCACATTTCCCTCAATGTTAAATTATCAAGTGACACCAAAAACTGACCCTTCCAGATACTGTTTACAGATGTAAAACCTGGTATGTCCATAAATGCATATTTAACCAATATCTCATAAGCAGAAACTCAGATCAGTATGTATGACACTCATGCAAACACTGCTTTTCTGCAGTGCCGTGATTTGATGGAGCAGTATTTTGTGATTCATGCAGTTTTAGCCTTCATTTCTATTATAAACTGCCTATCTTCAAATTACCAAACGTAAAGATAACCCACAGAAACTCAACATAAACTATCCAAACCAAACCTAACCTAGTGCTATCCACTACCCTGCCCTTCCACAACACCCTGCTCTACCATCAAACAATATAATCACGTGGGAGAATATTCCATAGAAAAATACAGGTTAGTACAATGTGATATACTGTATATAGTGGGAAATGGAAATCACTGGCTACCTTATAAAATACAGGAGAGCTAATACTGTTCTAAAGTAAACTACCAGTACATAATTGCCTTATATAAAGATGTCTTCAAGTTTAAGGTTAACTGAGAGTATTTCTAACGGTCTGAATGGATTCATCTGTGTCCTTGGACTGTTAGGGTGAAAGATGATAAACTCTGACAAAGTAATGCTGACTTGCAATCATGACAAGCACTGACACTAATCAATACCATCAAGGTCTACCAATCTACTGCCAGATGCCATAATCCCGTATGGGGTGGCCGTTTGACTTTGAGTTATTTATTTTACAGGGAAGGGCACTAACCCTCCACCAACCCACTTGCTGACACGTAGGGAGCACATTTGGTTTGGTTATATGGTTACCACCCAGCGTTGTAAATGGTTTCTTGGCTTACCGGAAACCATTTGGCTTGTCACTCAATGTAAAGCCACCTGTAAAGGAAATAAAAGCAATAAGAAGTGACAGGAACGATGGAAGAAATAAGAAGAGAGAAGGGCAGGCACAGAAAAAGAATGATATGGGGTAAGGAAGAAGTAGGCAGCACTACATCAAGTGAGTGGATGATGGTCGCCACAAGGGTACCGATTTATTAAGAACACAGCTGTGGGAGACATAACAAAAGCTTTCTATACTGGTATTTTATCTGTATTTTTCCACAGCCATCTTCAAAACCACCACCTCGATACGGCAGAACAATTGTTTAAGAAGATCAGCTTATAAATTCTGAGGTGACAGCACCTATCAATATGGCGGTCCACTTAGTATACGTATTGTGAATAAAACGACACTTGAAACAAACAAGAACTCACATTCTCTTCTTATAAATGGCCACCGAAACCCAGCCAGCTAAGCCGCGTCACGATGATGCACCAAGCACGCCCTCTCAATGTACTATTCAGACCCCCCCCCCCCTCCCGAACCCCCCCACCCCTGTTGCCAACTCAATCTGCCGCAAATGCTGTGTTGTTGTTGTTGTTGAGATTTTCCCATCTGTCAGAAAATATGGGAGCGAGCCTATGGTGACAGGCCCGCCAGACAAAAGGCGTCAAATCGCCCTTAAAAACCGCGGCATGTTCAAAGGTAGTCCAAACTCTATCCGTCAAAATCTGTTCTTCGATCTCCCAGTGTATCTTACAGATATACCAGATTATCTATATGGTCTCTAGATCCCCGTAGGCATATATACGCCATGATCCTTTAAATGTATCATTATCCTTTGAAGTCCAAACATTTACTAATAATGGTGCTTAAATTTGACTTACAAATTTTGAAAGTGGGTAGATCTTATTTGTATGAACAAAAATATCTTACAGTTCATGCTTCAACTAATGTTATGAAAGTGCAGAAAGATAATCTGTATTCCACAGAAGCTTTAGTATAGTCAATAAATGCTAGTTTTCAATACTTTTACTTAATGTAGCCTGCAGTGTATATCAGCCAATGTATTATAGCTTTTAGATAGAATGGATAAAGAGGAGAAGAAACACAGTTTCATAAATAATCATAATACAATAATAAATTAATGCGTTGCACCACGGTACTGACTTTCCAAAGACAACCCCAAAAGAGAAGAAAACACAAGGGAGCGGCACGCTTCAAACATAGCCCATCTGGGTGGGTAAATCCCGGGGTGGCAACACTGCTCCTCTCTGCTGTTGGCAATGCAGTGCAACATACCTCTTTTCTACTGTTCCTATGGCAGCAGTATACAAATACTGCATTTTGTTCAGCCACGGATCGGTGGAACAGAAGTGAAAAAAGTGCGCGTGGCCACATAAATCACACATACGTGTGTTTCCAGGCATCATCAATTGGAAATTTGGAAGATACCAAGTGTGTGTGTGTGTGTGTGTGTGTGTGTGTGCTCTGGATAATGCGACACTTTACTCACATTCTATTTAGTTACACAACTGCCGAAATGACCGTCACCTTACCCCAAGCAGTGCAGCGGCAGGGGGGATTGTGACGCGCCCCTATGCAGTTGACATTATCTCCTCTCTATCGTTGCTATAGCAACAGTGTAAATGTTATACAGTTGCCAACGCTACATTATAGATCGTGTTTAAGTTGTAACTGTAATTTATTGCCCTTGTTTTCATATGCCTGGATCGATACGATAGTACGCTTGAACTCTCTCTCTTTCTCTTTCTCTTTCTCTCTTGCAGTTCTATTCCTCCCACCAGGGCTGCGTTTCAACAAATCACCAATTAACTTTTTTTTTTTTTTTGTGAAATTTGGTTGATCCACTTTAAAAATCGCGCCAGTAGGCCCACATGTGTTGTTTTTACGCCAATCTCGTATCTATGTAATATTTTGGCCTATAAATTATATTTGTCAAAAGTTTCAATGATATATGCAATTTCTAATTATTTGTTGGTGATATTGTACATGTGTGGACAGGGCGGTGGTCGGTAGATGGCAGCACGGAACGGCCATCACTCCTTTCCGGAGACGTTCCCCGAACGATTTGCTGGTGAGTATGAGTATCTGTACTGTAATATCATCATCAGGCATCGTACACCTCCCTAGTTTATATAAAGTTATCGTTCAGTGCTTGTAGCCCACTACTACTTTCAGGCTGATATCGATGTATAACTCTATGCCCGAGTAGTGAGGGATGTACAAACTACTTTTAGCGTATCGGAAAAGCCTTCATTGTTGCTGTACAACTCACGTGCCGTCTGATAACACCTCTCGTCTCTACGTCATCTTAAGAGTGAGGAATTGATTGTATATTTCTTTCGTCATTCCTTTAGAACTCATTTAAATTGTTTGCAGAAGAGAGCAATGTTACTGGTGCATTTTGGTGACTCCTTTTACCGCCACTTATTTACAAAAGTCCTAAGGTATTGTTGCTGTTAAATAGAAGCTTAATGAAGGAACTAATATTGTCACGCAATTTAGTTAAACACGAAGAAAACAGGGCATTAAGACTATCTGTGGTTTAGACACCATCAAACCGAATATCAGAATCGAGTAAACATCCCAAAAACCCGACCCAAATTCACCACGTAGCCAAACCCAGTAGTTGATTTTATTATTATTTCTTTTTGTTGCATCCCAAATTAACCTAACTTGTGTTACGTTGGATAGTTGAGAAGGGTATGTTATTAAAACTGATCAGAGAACTGGCGTTGATGGTGTGCACAACCAATTTACCGTAGTTCCTTGCAGAACTACCAGCACATTTTGGCATGTATGTTTTTCCTGATGCTTTTCTAATATTACTGGTAATGAGAAAATTGGTTTAGACCTTTTTCCAGATTGTACCCAAACATTTATCAGATGGGAGGATCTTGGATGTTGGTAAACATCTCATAGGCCTACTACCAGTAAGGTATTGTACAAAATAAACAAAGGAGTATTTCATAATTTCTTAATGAGGTAGTGTACTTCAGTGAAATGGTTGTAATCTCTTCAGTTTTTCTGAGCAGAGCGTATTGCCTTAGATAGATTTTAGTAGCCCCATTGTTTTATTAATAAGTTATCAGAGATCTGTACAGTGTGTAGCATCAGCCTGCTTTTTCAGGTCCTTCCTGCCCGCCTACCAGAGGTACCACATCAACAATGCCTGAGCTGACCGAGATTGAGAAGACGTCCACCCCAGTGGCTGAGGCGGCAGGTGACCATGATGCAGGTTCGGGCTCAGACTCAGATGGCTCAGAGGTATGTCAGGTGCTTTTTAAGGATATATAATTTTGAGCAACTGAGGTTGCTGGAGATGATCATTCCTACAGACTCACAGAAGTAGCATTTATAATTTATTTGTTTATTTAACCTTTGGATCAAACTTACGCTGGAAAAAGTCAGGAGGCTTACATTATGGTGCATATTCTAAGCAGTATCTTTTTCAGTGAACATCTGTAGGCATTAACCTCATTCCTGTGAATATTTGGGTTTCTTTACATTCAGAAATGACTATCAAGCTGAGTCAATCCCTGGATCTTTGTCAGCATGGTAGGTTAGATTATGCTGATATCAATGAAACGGCCATTATGTGATGAATGTTTACCATAGAAAAGTTGCGTAGAATAATGGGCACTGTAATGTAAAAAATATAAACCAGAATATATACATCTTGGTATGAGTTTGGCTTGAAGGTAATGTACTTACTTTAAAATTCTCCATCTGTACCCAATTACAGCACCTCTGTCTCAAGATCCAGCCTTCCACATATAGTAAAACCTCGATATAACAGACTTCAATAGACCGGAATTCGCTTTTATCGGACTTCAGGAGCTACCAGACTAAATTTCTATAAATTGGAAAAAGTCTGATAAAGCCAGAAGCAGTCCAGACTGCCTGACCTCCTCAGCTATGTTCACCACAATCAGATAAATAAAAGACATGTTTATCAGTGTACAGTACAGTATTATTGTATATATATTACACCATTTGATTAAGGTAATTAGATTATAACACAGTACAGTACCATAATGGTAGTCAAAACAGTTTATAAACCGTTCATATGTTCCGGACTAGTGTCTGATGTATCGGAAAAAGTCCGGTTTAGCAGGGGAAGTCCGGATGTCGCTTTTATTGGAATTTCGCATTTTTCGGAATGACATAGGTCTCAATTAGTCCGTTACAGTGAGGTCTTACTGTACTGTAATTATTTAAGTAAAGATTTTTTTTTTTTTATGTGTCCGACTCTGGGCATAGGGTTCATAGCCTGTTATCAAGCCCAGTAGTCCTCCTACGTCCATACACCTCCACATGTCATCACTTCAGCGCTAACACCCACCGTCCATATTGAATACATGCTAAGGCTGTCTCATACAGGACTGGTGTATTGTTATTAGCGGGTGTATTTTTACGACATGTCGGCAGGTCTACTGGTAGATCAGTAAAGTCTGCTTTAACGAAATTCAAATCCTTAAACTGTTCCCAGCCCCAGTCGGGATTCGAACCTGGGTCCATTAGGACTTCAGGCCACCTCTCTACCGATTCAGCCTCTGCCTTCCCCTAAGTGCTTATTTCTTTTGAAAAATCACACTGTATTTGGGTAAATGTACGTTTTACTTTAAGCAGCAGAAGGACCTTACCAATTCAGTTCCTATTAATTCAGTTTATTTTCTGTACTTTTGTTTCATGGTGGCAAATAATTCTTTACTGTTAACTTTTTCTCCTTGTGTTCCTTATGCTCCACCAATGTTTGTAATGGCAGACATGTTAAAACTTACTTGAATCCTTGTGAAGTTAGTTTAGGTAAAATTGCTTGGTTATGTTAGGTTAACCCGTGGGCTGTGACATACCTCTTGTGGGGGTATCTTTGGAAGCTGTGACATACTAGTTGAGTGAGATTTTCAATAGCACACCACAAAAGTTCTAGAAGCATCAGCATGACACAAAATTTTGGGAGTATTAGGGTAACTGGTAGCTCTCATTTCTACCCCCTATCTTGAGTCCTGCTGCTAAGTTGCACCAGCAACGATGACTCAAAAGTACGCATTTTGTAATGCATTTTCCGCAATATTATCACCCCACGAAAGGCAGTTGTGGGTCAGAATTGTTTAGAATAACATAAAATCAAATATAATGTCAGTAGGAGGAATGGAACAGAAGTAGGGTGGTAAGTAATGGGTGTAAAAGTATCTCCCTTAGCTCTTAGTTTCAACGTGCATAACGAACTGGCAACCCACCTGGCGAGCTTGGAGACTGACAAAAGCCTGTTTACAGCCTGTAATTTCTGCCCCAAGATGCATTACACACTCTCTCTCTCTCTCTCTCTCTCTCTCTCTCTCTCTCTCTCTCTCTCTCTCTCTCTCAAAGCATAGTTTTCATGTTCCTGCCAGAAATCCAATTTCTGTTATTTCTTCAAAACTGCTGATTAAAAAAAAAAAAAAATGTGGGTGGCTGCATGATGCAGTTTCCTAGCCACTGACATACATTTAATGGAAATCTGTTACAGTGACCCAAATTGCCATTTTGCTGCACCACGGGAAATGTCTGCACGACCCCTTGTCGCAGTCCACGGGTTAAATTGCTAGGTTAGGTAAGGTCAGGAAGAGGTACCAAAAGGTGTCCAGGGTGTATTTGGGCTAAGTGTCTGCCCTTACACTTGAGAAACAGTTGATACAGGGGAAGGAACATGGCTAAAAACAATAGGGAAAGATATTTAACGTTGAGTGCTCATTTACGACCCCAAAAATGACCAGAAAAGTATAAGACTGTCATGAAGAAGGGGAACTGATTAGGCTAAGTGGTTCTGCTACTAAGTAAAATGTATGCTTACCTCATATTTGTGTGTTGGCAAGCATTACCAAGACTGGTTACCAAGTGAGAAATATATATATACTGTACTGTATATGCATATACGTGAATGAGCAGAAAGGCATAAATTGATGGTACCCTTACTTGGGCTGCTCAGGGGGAGGAGGGGGAGTGAGAAATGAAGCATTCTGTTGCTAGCCATTGGTGGGATTGGGGTAGCATGCCATATGCAAATGAAGAAAAAACAGAATAGTACAGTGAGCAGGTTAGCCTTTTTGGACCAAGTAAATGACAGAGATTTGTGTATGGCCAGTGTTAGCAATGCATAGTCGTGGCCTGAGATCTCATAGGCAGTATTTGAATCATAAGAGTAAAAACTTGAAATCCTATGTCAGAAATCATTATAACTGATGTATATTATGAGCAAATACATACTCCTTGAGTTGCAATGTTCAGGGTTTAATATACAGTACGTTATTTCTAATACTGTGCATTATGACCATGATGGGTGGCCAGTAGTAAAGAAGTCAGTAGGAAAAAGTTTTGCAAGGAAGTTTAAACTCCCCATTCACTTACGGTACTTTACCAGTCATTGAAAAGAAAACAATGGGCCATTGAGAAAGTGTATATTTATTGCTGCATTGCAGTAGGTTTTTCACTGCTCAGAACATGTTTTAAATTTCAGGAGTTTGAGTTTTGGGCATTCTTTACTAGAAAAGAATAATTTGTGTATGTATGTTTGTGAGGTTGGTATCCATGAAGCTTGGGACATTACTTGATGATATAAACAATTCCAGGATTCTCTTCCGGAGTTGGAACAGGGGGGATCGGCTTCAGCTCCCACAGTCACAGAATCGGCAAAGGCAGCCAAGCAGAGCCGATCAGAGAAGAAGGCTCGCAAGCTGATGTCAAAGCTAGGGCTGAAGCAGGTACCAGGTGTTAATCGGGTTACCATCCGCAAGAGCAAGAACATCCTCTTTGTTATCAACAAGCCAGATGTTTTCAAGAATCCAGCTTCAGACACATATATTGTTTTTGGGGAGGCTAAGGTGAGTACTTTCCAGTCACATGTATATAAATTTATGGAAGGGTACTGTTTTAATGTTTTATTATATTACACAAGATGTTAGTTAATCTGCAGGAGAAAAATACCTGGAACTTTCAGTAGCTATCTTTTTAGTTTCCATATAAGTAATTTCTTGCATTATGGACATCTTTTCATCTTTACTTTATATCCTGCTTAGTATCAAGGAGCCATGTTCATGATGATGATACTCCATGTAAATGTGGAAAACAGAAGTAGGATTGTGAATATACAAGGAAAATCTTCACTTGATAGCTTATATTACTGTTAGATGTGGTAAGGCATTTCAACCATTAGTATACCTATGCTTAAAAAGTGGGTCAGTTTCAGAGCACTTGGACCTTTGCAGATAATGGCAATTGTAATTATGCATGAGTTAATTGGCCCTTTGAGGCTGAATTTCCCTCCAAATGAGGAGAAACCATTATGGGGACAAAAAAAGTCAAGATAATGCCCAGATATTTGTCATACTGATACATTAGCAATATGTCATCTTTCACTTTGTGAGAAAGTGTCTGTGAAAGTTGTATAGTACTGTTACAAAGAGTATTGAAAATTACAAGCATACTCCCAAGTCAGAATTTTCTTTGTCACCACAGCTGTATGTACTGAAAATAAGTACTAATATTTCAAAATCTCATAGCACAATGATCTGTGATGAAAATAAAAGTCAGTCTTATGATTGTTGGTGTCTGTTGCAGTCTGTAAAATGTGCTCTTAACTGAACTATGATTGTTGCCATATGTTGCAAACTGTAAAATTGCTTCTAACTAAACTATGGGAGACTATGTCATAATATACACAAGTGTCATCCTATTATCTTTGACATTGTCATCCCTTTTCCCACCTAAAAATGGGAGTGAATTTTTCTCTCTTTTTTTTCCCTCAAGAAGAAGGGACCAAAGACTTGGGAGCTGCAAATTACTCCCTCAAAAAAAAAAAAAAAAGATAACAGATAGCCAAATTCAGGATCCGTTCATTTCGATGTAGGATGCAAGAACTGAGAGAGAGAGAATATTATGACTAAAACCTTCCATAAACCCTCCCAATGACTGCTTTTTTTTTTTTTTTTTGATACCAAAAAGCCATTGTGGTGTAATGTTAGTCTGTACATGCTTTCTCAACTGTCCTACTCTTGATGTTCAGTCTACAGATCCTCTTCTGTCTTATCAGTATTATATTTCCATTCATTCATCAACACTTTGCACACTACAGTATTTTCACACTCACATTAGGCTTCTTTGCTGTGTGCTAGGGCACTGTCGCAGCTTTTTCACATGCTACTAGCAGAACTGTACTCCAGACCCAGTATATTGCCATTCTTTTCAGTACGTTCTAGCATTTTAGCATATTGGTGTCCCCTCAGCACAGCTGTTTTCGTACCCTTTGTTCCCTTTGGAGCATTGACTTGCATTGTTCTTCACTGCCATTGTCTCATTGAGGCAGCTGTCTCCTGTGTATTTCACAGCCACTACCAAACACATTAACATCTACACAGCTGTCATCTCTGTTCATGAATTTTTCAAAATAGACTATGTCTGTACCATTTTCCTGGCTCAGTTAACTTTCGGGAGTAGTGTGCATCCTTGTTTATTCCAAATTCACCACATACTTTATTTCTTCATTCATTATACTCTTCTCACACATTCATTGCTTTTAATATATTCTCTGTTGCACATTAAACATAATAGCCACCATATCAATTCACGTTTGTTTTAAAAAATTTCTTGTAGAATCAGGTACATGCATGTTTTAGAATCCCATTGTATGACACGCAGTCAAATGCCCATTTTCTACTGAGGTCACATATTTATTTGATTTAAATATTTATAACAGGCAGAGAGGCCTCTAAGGTCTGAAGTACTGATGTAACTTCTTAGTGGTATGCATCCAGTCTCATTAAAGTAACATGCCTCATAGTTTAATTGGGAGATATCATATATGTGTCACTGTATTTTATTTAATAATTAGAAAAATGTATCTTGCTTGTGTTTTATGATGGAGATCAGTTACGCATATTGTATTTTGTTGTTTACAAATTGCACTGCTACCCCCTCCAGCAGAAATCAGTTGTGTTGTACAGTATTTTGTTTACAAATAACACTGCTATCCCCTCCTGTCATACACTGGACCATCGAATAAAATTAAAGCAACTCGGCTATGTCCGGCAAAGATGTGATGATGTGACTTGGCAGTCACTTCTGAGTCATATGTAAATAAAAAATTGGTGTTATGGTAAACATAGTCACTTTGAAGCATATAGACTTCTTGGATATTTTTTTCAGTAATTTTCTCTAAACCATATTACAAAGGAAACTTTGTAAGTGATGTGAGGTGCTACAAACCTAGTAACTAACCATGCAATCTGCACTTATATGATGGGGACTCTGTTACAGGTAGGTGCCAGTGTTGAAGCCTTGAGTTTCATACTGCTGCATCTTTGGCAGCCTCAACTAATTGGCCTTTTCATTGGCTGAGTTTGTTGGGACTTTAAGTTTTGAGAAAATGCTGATGTACTAACTTTCACTGATGCCTTTTACACTGTATTGAGTGAACTTACGCTTACAGTATAAGTAGGCTTCGAGTTTAATACTCAGATGATATGGTATTTATCTTGAAATTACTTGGTTGATGTATTGTTTTCAGATCATCTGTACACAATAATTTGTGTGCTCTTATTTGGCATACATTTATACATTTCCTTCTGATCAGATTGAGGACATGAGTCAGCAGGCTCAGATGGCAGCAGCAGAGAAGTTCAAGGAGCCATCAGGTAACCCTGCTGCTGACACAGCTGCTCACACTACGGTTAGTACAGTTTATTTTGTGAAAAATAGCTTGTAAATCTATTTTTTTAAATGCAATAGTTGTATGAGAAACCTGGGGAGTTATGAATAGCTACTGTACCTAGGAGTTCCCTGGTAGGAAAATTCCTCATTTAACTCCCACTTAACATGATTGTTACGAAAAATCTTACAAAGAACACATGCACACGTCACAGAACGCACCATTGTTCATCAATGTTCATTATATGCACTGAAGTCATGATTGATACTAAATCACATTAGCATTTATCTCAGTCACCCGTTTCTTTAAATATTTCTTTAAAATGCTTTTTAACTTATATAAATACTTACAAGTATGTCCTGTACATTGTATATTTTGATATACATACAGTTTATGTTATGAGAGTAAGTGATAGGATATTAGTAGTGAAAATTTTGGTCGGGCAGAGGTTGGTTTCAGTTATATCGGTATATGCTCCACAGGTGGGATTGGATGACGCAGAGAAGGATAGATTTTGGGATGATTTCATACGTGTAGTGAGTGGTATGGGTGATGATGAGGTAGTGGTTCTGGGAGGGGATTTAAATGGTCATGTGGGTGAAGCAGCTCAAGGTTATGAAGGAGTCCATGGAGGATGTGCGTATGGTGTGAGGAATGCAGAAGGGGAAAGAATACTTGAGTTTGGGGAGGCTATGGACATGATTGTGTGTAACACACATTTTAGGAAAAGAATCAGCCAGTTGATTACGTATGAGTCCGGGGGAATTAGTAGTCAGATAGATTATTTTCTGGTCAGGAGGGTTGATAGGAGATTAGTGAGGGATGTTCAAGTTATAGGAAGCGAGGAGTGTGTGCAGCAGCACAAACTGTTGATTTGTGACATGGTGCTTAAGGATCGAGTGATGAGAAGGAGGACATATGTACCTAGGAGGAAAACGTGGAAGCTGGGAAAGCAATCAGTAAGGGATGCCTTTTATAGTGAGATGAGGAGAGTGGTGGCTGAATAGGAAGCCGTAGATAGAGGCGTTAATGAACAGTATAGAGCCCTTAAGAACAACCTCTTGAGAGTTACTGATACAATATGTGGTTGGACAAGAGGCCCACCAAGACATAAAGTAACTTGGTGGTGGGATGAGGGTGTAGAAGCTGCAGTTAAGGAGAAAAGAAAGCTTTTCCGGGAATGGAAGAATGGTGGTAACAGGGAGGAGTACTTGGCTGCCAAGTGCAGGGCTGGAAGAGAGGTATACAGGGCGAAGTCTGAGTCACAGAGACTTCTACTTGATAATCTAAATCATGGAGAAAGGAAAAATATGATTTTTAGGGTGGCAAATCAGGTGAAGAGGGATAATCGGGACATTGTAGGTGAGTAGTTTGTGAAGAATGATGATGGAAGGGTGGTGGTGAGCAGTGAGGATATTAAAGATGCATGGAGAGAGCATTCTAGCCGATTGTTGAATGAGGAGTTTGATTGGGATAGAGAAGGTTTGGAGCCTGCTGATCCAGTGTTTGGCCCTTGGCCTTTGATTGACACTACTACTGTGAGTGAGGCAATAGGCAGGATGCGGGTGGGGAAGGTGGCAGGTGTGTCTGGGTTGACTGCTGAAATGTTGAAGGCCTCAGGAGATACTGGGGTGAGGTTAGTCACTGACCTGATAAATAGGATTATATATGAGTGTGTTGTCCCAGAAGATTGGCTGAGGAGTGTAATTGTAAATGTGTACAAGGGAAAGGGTGATGCCCTGGAAAGGGGAAATTACAGAGGTATAAAGCTTTTAGATCAGATAATGAAAGTAATGGAGAGAGTTCTAGAAGGTATGATTAGAGAAAGAGTGAATATAGATGAGATGCAGTTTGGGTTTATGCCAGGCAGGGGGACCACTGATGCCATATTCATTGTTCGACAGCTTCAGGAAAAATATATTGGCAAGAAAAGGGAATTGTATTTTGTTTTTGTTGATTTGGAAAAGGCCTTTGACAGAGTCCCTAGAGAGGTGGTGAAGTGGGCAATGAGAAAGCTAGGGTTGGAAGAGTGGCTGGTTAGGGTGGTGATGGCCATGTACATGGGTGCTCGCACCCAGGTAAGAGTGAATGGAGCTTTGAGTGATGAGTTTTCCATGAATGTTGGTGTGCATCAGGGGTCAGTTTTGAGTCCCTTGTTGTTTATCATGGTGCTTGAAGCCCTCTCACGTGACTTCAGAGATGGACTCCCATGGGAGATGTTGTATGCTGATGATTTGGTGTTGATTGTGGAGAATGAAAAGGAGGCAGAGGAAAGATTTAAGAAGTGGAGAGATGGTATGGGGCACAAGGGCTTGAGGGTGAATGCAGATAAAACAAAAGTGATGATATCTAGGGTTGGTGGCAGTACAGTCAGAAAAGAGGGAGAGTGGCCATGTGCAGTTTGCCACAAGGGTGTGGGAAGCAATTCCATCTTGTGTAGTGTTTGTGATAAGTGGGTGCACAAGAGATGTAGTGGTATTAGAGGTAGACTGTGAGATGATGCTGATATCATGTGTGCGGCGTGTCGGGGAGAGCAGGTGGAGATTGTTAGGCGTGAGAGGGTTGAACTTGCAGGTGAGTCTTTGAGTGTGTGGAGGAGTTTCGTTATTTGGGAGACGTTATGTGCCGGAGGTGGGGCTGGAGTTAGCTTGGTTGCTAGGGTGAGAAGTGGTTGGAAGAAGTTCAGGGAGCTGTTTCCTCTCCTGACATTGAGAGGACTCTCCTTATGTGCTAAGGGGTCGTTGTATGCAGCATGTGTTAGGAGTGTGATGCTGTTTGGTAGTGAGACCTGGGCAGTAAAGGAAGAGGATATTCGCAGGTTTAAACGTACAGAAATGACAATGATTAGGTGGATGTGCAGTGCGTCCCTGCGTGCAAGGCCTGGGGGGGCTGGGTTTACGATGGAAGAGTTGAGAGGTAGGATGGGACTGGAATGTATTGGTGTTGTGATGAAGAGATGTAGGCTGAGGTGGTTTGGACATGTGGAGAGGATGGGGGATGATAATTGGGTACAGAGGGTGAGAGGTGTTAATATTGGGGGTGGGGTTGGGAGGGGTAGACCGAGAAAGACATGGGATGAGGTCATTAAGTGTGACTTAAGGGTTAAGGGACTGAACAGGGAGGCTGCCAGGGATCGAGCAGCGTGGAGAGCCACCATTAGGTGACCAAGGCCGACGCATGCAAGCATGTTGGAGCCTTCAAAAACGAAACGAAACGAAACCTTGCATTTTCAGTATTTCGATATTAGAGGTTTAGATGATTTTAGTGTGCATTATCAGTAGAAAATAGAAAATAGGATGAGCTTCATGGCACAGATGGAGGTTTGGTGCATGAGGAGGTTGATAGTTTGCTCAGGATAGGTGACAGGAAGATTCGCGTTGAGTGCCACATGAAAAATTTTTTGAAGGTGAGGTTGAAAATATTTTTTGTAAGAGGAAACCATCATGTGGTTCAGAAGCAGAGTGGAACAGTATACAGTTCATTAGGGAGGGGGGTGGGGGAAGAGTGTAAGGATGAAATAGCCTGGGGTTGGATCTTTCTTAGCCAACTTGTGTGCCTGTGTTCAGGAGGAAGCAGGATGAGAGGTAATGATGGTAATGACAGTTTTACAACATCTGATTAATAGTCATTCAGACAGATGTATTTTGTACTTGTCTTGCTGCCACCAGACATTTCTCTGTAGAGTCAGGGTAGACTTTTCAGAACTTATGTAGATAGAGTTTTCATTAATCACTTTTGTGTACTAAGGAAGGCCTTTCTTAAGTAGAAAAAAATAATTCGGAAATAGTAAGAGGAATCCAGCAAATAAGTTTATTGAACTGGATGGGTTTTGTAGTATCTCTCATTCTGAGTCAAAGGAAGTTCCATATTACCAAGACATAGTTGGTATGATACTTTGTTATACATACATCGTAATGAGGAGTTACTTTATGTTAGGGATGTGTTCCAAAATATCACAACTATTTCCATGCAATTTGAAGTTAATTGGTGGAAATGGCTGTTGTTCATCTAAACTTGAACCTGTTAGACTACAGACTGTGAAGTTGCCAAGTTGTCCTCCTTCAGTCCACCATCTTTTTGGGGGGATCAGGAGGGAGTTGTAGGATGTTAGTATACCTGGGCAGTGGAGTTTGATAGTTAGCAAAATTGGCAATAATTTATGTGATTGCTATGAACTTAACAAAAATATAAAAAGGCACCATACGTCATCCTGACCTCATTTTCCTACCCCTTCTGTCTTTCTTTCCTTCATTCTTTCCTCGTCCTTCTGCCTGTGGGTTACTCTACAGTGAGTGACAAGCCAGGTGTACCTGGGTGGTAACCATATAACCAAATTTTGGCACCTGGTGGTATAGTGGGTAATTACGGGGCTCCAATCGAATTGAGCTGGTGAAGGTTTATATCCAAGGGGTGGTTGGGGCTTATTGCTCATGTAATGCCACTCAAGGATGAGTGAGGCTGGTCACTCTCATCTTATATGTCAGGACCAAATTGCCTAGCCCCGGACTCCTACGCTTCTCTGTGGGGCGACATAGGATTGGATGATGGATGGATGGATGAAAATGATGTGAGCATAGAACGAGGCTTAATCAAATAATATAATGCATGTGTTTGTGTATGTATTTGTAACTGTCCCTTTGTCTTTCACTTAACAGGTGCCAACAGTTATACAGGAGGATGAGGACGAAGATGAGGAGGAAGTGGACGAGGGTGGGCTTGAAGAAAAGGACATTGAGCTGGTTGTATCCCAAGCTAATGTGTCTCGTGCGAAGGCTGTCCGGGCGCTTAAGAAAAATAATAATGACATAGTAAACGCTATCATGGACTTGACGATGTGATGAGATTCTACTCCCATATTATTACTGGAAAAGCTTTGCAGTCCTTATTACCCAAATGCCAGTCTTACCCTTTCTTCCGCTTTGTCACTGTGTTTTTCCATCCATATCTGTTCATTTGAAGTGTGTGTCTTCAAATTTATGCTGGTAACTGGTTATTTCAAGCATATACTATAAATTATATACCCATCACTACTATCCTCCAAAAAGAATAATTTAAACTATAATCATATTAGCAACCCTGGGCAGAAATCAATAATTGGCATTGACTAGTGCATTTCTTGAATGCAGACACAACTGTTGATTTATGGTTACTCTTGAATCTTGCTGTGTTTCCGTATATATAACGAATGTAACTACATCTATAAAAATAAATAGTATAAACAAGCCTGTTTTTTGATGTGTTCAATTCTGTATAACTTGAAATGGGGTGTAATGAGCGGGAGGATGGCTGGCTGGATTTGGAGTAGTCTCCCTGAAGGAAACTGGAACAATTTTGCAAGGGATGATTGTTCAGCAGGATTAAGGAACAGAAATATTGATAAAGGGGTATGTATATAATAAAATGCAGCTGAGGAGTGGCATTAAGTACTGCAGCTGTAGGTGGTAAGTACAGAATAGGGTAAATTATTGATAGGTGGACAGAGTAAGCTGTAATTATGATAAAGATGTGATAATTATCATGGGATAAATCTGTTGGTTGTAATAGGAATGGTACTCAGGAGACTTGGCACCAAAGATGATAATGAACAGGGTGATTAAAAGGGATTAAAGAATCCCCCGAGCTAGACATTACAATGAGATCATATAGCCCCGCTAGGTAACAGGAGGGCGCTACCTCTTCCGGCACGGCAGTCCCGGGCGCGGCTCGAACTCGCGACCCCCCAAAAATGAG
This sequence comes from Birgus latro, assembly GCA_018397915.1. Taxonomy (NCBI): domain Eukaryota; kingdom Metazoa; phylum Arthropoda; class Malacostraca; order Decapoda; family Coenobitidae; genus Birgus; species Birgus latro. The sequence goes on along the minus strand of JAGKTI010012144.1, from coordinate 5,334 downwards.
TGGTGGCAGATGTGCAGATCAGAATTTTGCAGTAAGGTGTGGAGAAAACGTGAAGAAGATTGGAAGGAATTTATTGCATTTCTGAATCTGGAACAAGCATGAGCAAATGAACAAGGGAGGGTGTTGCCCTTCTTCGGCAATCATTTCAGATGGCACGTATATCTTTTGAGATTTAGGCATGTTCAATGAAATATTTTTCCATCCATCCATTACCTAAACCTGCCCCATGAAGAGAGAAGGCAAACGTGGAAATATCTAGATCTAATGACAAATTCGCAAACTTGGTAACCCAGTGGTCTACATATAAGAAATATTCTTAATTTTATTCTAGAGTCTAGACGTTGCAGGATTATGCCAGAATTGTGCTAAATGATTCATTAAGATAGAATTTATGCCAAGTACCAAATCTGAGAGTAGACTATGCTACGATAACACTGCCTGCGCATGCGTAGTAGCATGAAAATGGCCTGCACATCGGTTCCGTGCTGAAAGTGGTTGTAGTTACCAGAGTGTTGCCATACATTAATACATCTTGTTGTGATATAGTGACAGTTGGATATCTTGGCTTCCAATGGGAAACTATGAAGTCGCAGCAGGTAGGTGCAGATGTGTAAACTTGCCTTTCGCTGCAGTGACTCTTTTCAGTCCCGACGCACATACCTCACCATTAACAATATTCAGCAACACCTATATGTAAAACTGTCATCTCTCTGTCTTGAATGCTGAGCTATAACAAGAGATTAACACCAGATTACGGGGCTAATTAAGATCAGTCGCATATTGTGGAAGGGCTGCACAGTAGTAATCTGTCAGTGAGCTAAAGTACGGGAAATAGGCTGAAACGACAAAAATTCCGCGAAATTAAAGTAAATTACAGCTGGTAACAATGAAGAACTAATAATCTTTTCATTACTAAGAAACATTGGCAGTGTGGAGAGAGGGAGTGAATCCACTAGGGGCATGGATCAAAGAGGCCAACAACTACCGTCAGAATGGGAAAAGATGGTCCTGCAGTGGGCTAATACAGGCTGCTGCTGATGATAGTGCCGATGATTTATGTGTCCACAGCACTGGGCATACAGTATATTTTCTTAATTATGTTAAAAGGAAGGAACTATCAATGGGGAATCATATCCTACATTTTGGTTTGGACATAATAACCACCTTAAGTAACTTTATTATTATTATATTTTATAGTAGTGAAGTACTAGAAGTAGAAGTGCTGTAGGCCCAGCTTCATGTGAAATGTAAACCCAGTGGACTGCAGGCTGGAGTTGCCCCATTCCTACAGTCCACCATCCTCCTCTTCGGGGAGAGCAAAGTAAATGAAAGCTGCATGTATAAACAGGTAGTTGAGTCACCCAATCATATCAGTGCCACCACATAAAGGCGTCCCTCTCCAGCACCAGCTTATATGTTAAATTGTAGGCCACTATATCGATCGGAAATAGCAGCTTACTTTTTTTTTTTTTTTTACTGTTATTACAATAGGTGTTGTACAGACGTGAAGGTGCATGTTATAATTACGAGCATAAGAAATATGAAATGAATGGCAAGATTTTCTTCAGCAAAATCCTCAGGTTCAAGCAATTCTTAGAAAGAAAGAAAAAAAAAAGGCTTTTGCAATACCCCGGAAAACCTTATCCTATTCGGCTTCAAAATTAAATTCCTCATTTGCCCTAAAGTGCGTTTTTGGCGGCTCTCGGAAATGACTGCGTGATTTGTATGCCGCGGGAGAGAGGAGACGAGGGCAAAAGGAATGACGAAGACGCTGAATGTCAAGCAACGATTCCTATCCAGTGGGACGAACTTCTTATTGTGTGGTAGGGAACTTTCACTAAATCAAATCGTATAGACTCCTACACGGGTCACTGTGAGCAGTGGCGAAAAAAAAAAGTGGAAGAGGCGTTCCATATGTTTCAAGATGAGTTCCATCATGTCTCTGTACCTTTTTGAGGGTTTGTGTGGGATTGACGATATTTATTAAACATCCATTTAACCATTTACCTGTCATTATGTTCCTTTTACTGAAATAGACGGTCTCACCACAGCCAGAATAAAGTTTAGTCCGCTGTGCCTCCATTGCACGAAGGAAGATTTTCCAAGGAAAAAGTAATTTCACATAGATTTGCTACTAACAATGCCTGTATGCTGTATGATGTTAGCGCGATTTGATGCTAAAATAAGAATTACCGCTATCGTGTTTTTCACCAGAAGGAAGCACAAGAATCATGGCAGGTTTAGGAACATACGTTGGGTTTAGTTTTCATCTACGCGGCCTGCAAATGCGATTTCTGCAGACACTGAATGAGCCTCAAAATAGATGGGAAATAAACCAATATATTGAGACGTGACAGGTAACCCGGAATGGTACGAACTCCCGCTTGGTTTATTTATTTTTTCTCTCGCACGGGGAGGCGAGATACACAGCCGTATTTTCGTTGGCGCAGACACCTTTCGTGGCATTTTTCCCACAGCGATTTGTACTGCATATTTTACCTTCATAGTGTCTCGTGTATTATTTTTCTTTTAATATCGAGATGCAAAAGGATATTAAGGTGCAATTGGCAAGATAAATAGCCAAGGAATTGGTGTTACGAAATATTCAAAGTAAACAAAAATACGACCCGCAAACTGTGCCCAGTATAAAGACTAGGAAAATGTTTTTTATGGAATCCAGATCAGCCCCTACCCCTATCTGGGATTGAACTCGTGTCCTTTCGCACGGCAGGTCACTTCTCCCACCATTTTTTTAATCGCCTCAAAAACGTGTAATAACTACTGTATAGCTGGTTTGTTTTTACCGTTTCAGCTCGTTTGATGGTTATTTGTAGTAAGACTGGAGGGTTGGCTTGACTAGTAACCAAGGAGACTCATTCGTACCATGTTATTTAAGGCCTATAGAATTTCGCGCAATAAAAACTTAGCAAGTGTTTGTGCTGGAGTTCCCCAGTTCCATCAGATCAAAAACCGGCTATAGTAGGATCTAGTTCATCATAACCCCACATTTCAGTAATATTAATTTCTCCATTTGACACTCATCTGGTGGTATCTAATGTGTTGTGGGGACGGCTCAGTCAGCGTTACAAATGTCTGCTGCGCATCATTTATCTCCTAACTGTACTGCCTTGCCCACACCAGCGGTACAAATGTCTACACTGCACCATTTGTTTATCCCCTAATTGCCACGCCCACACCAGCGTTACAAATGTCTGCACTGCACGATTTGTTTATCCCCATTGCATTGCCACGCCCACACCAGCACTGAGCCTCCCCCGCGACACAGGTATCTTCAGGTGAGATTCCATTGGAGCGCTATTTCCGGACTACCCTCTATTGATAAAATAATTGACTAATCACCATACACTTGGCCAGTAATCCTCGTTTAACCCTTTCAGTACGATGACGCTTTGTTTATACTGTTCTTGCTGCCACCAGACGATTTTATTCAGCTTAGGATAGACTTTATAGGTGTGAGGTGTACACGGGAAATAGACTTAAAAAGAATGTGAAAAAAATCTGAGCCACATTAAAGAAAACAGTTTAGTGTAGCTCCGGTGATTGTATAGAAGTACAACCGTCTCATCTCGGTAGGAAGCAATGATCTTGTAATTAAGGCCATGGAATGAAGGAAATCTCCCTCACCCATGGACCTCCCATAAATATGACAACAAACAACGTAGACAACAGGCGTGATGCGAGGGCGTTTCCGACTGACTGATAGGCTGATAAGATATAAGAGAAGTTATGGTAGCACCAGAAACGCCGAAAAAAATACAGATTTATGTGTTTGTCATCTGATATAACTCTATCTTTAAAACTTAATTCTTCTCTAAATAATTAAATTTGGCGTATTATACAGTAACTGAAGGAAGTGTGGTTGTTGAGGAGTGTAGCCTGGCACGAGACGGCATTTCTTTTATCTGCCTCAAAAAAGCTGACCATCCCTCGTGTACGCACAATATAAATCATAACTGCCTCAGAAATAGTGTTATACCACTTTCATTTCGTGTAAATGCATCCCTGTAACTGCACACTACTGTTCCCACGGCAACGGTGAAGGAATGTTTTCTCTAAATTTTAAGGGAAAACTGTGGTGAATATGGGACTGATTGAAAGTCCTCATCCATGTAGCACTATGGCAACTACCGAGGAGCGAGAGAGAGAGAGAGAGAGAGAGAGAGAGAAACTACAGCAAGCACCCTACCCTTACCAGCCGTTGTGATGTGTATGTGTGTGTGATGTGTGTGTGTGTGTGCGTGTGTGTGTGTGTCAGATTTAGTTCATTTGAGTGAGTCCCTGGAGTCTGTGGGTTAATATAAAGGGAATTGATTAGCCGACGGTGTGTTCTCGTAATAGACGCTTATCACCTGGTCTTCTCAATTAACGCGCCTAGTATCACACCTGGAAATTAATTGTCTCTGGGAGGTAGGTCAGGAGGTCACTGCGTCGGAGAGTGGCTTCAGGGAGGGAGTAGAGGGGATTATTATTATTATTATTATTATTATTATTATTATTATTATTATTATTATTATTATTATTATTATTATTATTATGCCAAGGATGAGGTGGAGGGATGGAGTGGAGAGGTATATGAGAGAGGGTGTGTGTGAGCTGGGAGCTGGGCAGTGAAATGGCGGGGGACAGAGAGACATGGAGGCGATCTGTTTGTGGCCACCCCTCACGGGATTGAGGCGTCTGGCAATAGGTGGATGGATAGATTATTATGCTGGTAATGATTATAACAGTAATAATTATCATCAGAGAAACATGCAGTGCCACAAGTCCTCCAGATTACAGTCCTAAGTGTTTTTTTTTTTTTTTTTATGCATGGAAGGAACCCAAAGCTAGAGCCCGCAAGATCGTTCCCTCCAAGAAAAAATAAAAACAAAATAACAGAATCAAAATCAAGATCCGTTCGT
>JAGKTI010012143.1:0-17012 GCA_018397915.1 Birgus latro | reverse complement strand
TGCTTTAAAATTTTTCTGTTAAGAATTGACTCGAAAACTTTTGAGACACAGGATGTTAAAGCAATTGGACGATAGTTAGAGGGTTGGGAATGGTCACCCTTCTTTGGGACTGGCTGAATGAGAGCAAACTTCCAGCAAGAAGGAAAGGTACAAGTTGAGAGACAAAGGCGAAAGAGTTTACCTAGGCAGGGTGTAAGCACAGAAGCACAGTTTTTGAGGACAACAGGAGGGACTCCATCAGGACCATATGCCTTTTTAGTATTGAGGCCAGTGATGGCAGAAAACACATCAGCTGAAGAAATTTTAATGTCAGTCAAGAGGAAGTCAGAGGGGGGAAGTGATGGAGGAATAGCACCGGAATCGTCTAAGGTGGAATTGGAGGAGAAAGTCTGAGCAAAGAGATCTGCTTTATCAGTAGAAGAAATAGCTACAGAGCCATCAGAGTAGAAAAGAGGAGGGAAGGATGATGAGGTAAAGTTGTTAGAAAGGTTTTTGGCAAGGTGCCAGAAGGAGCAAGAAGAATTTGAGTTGGAGAGTTGGGAACATTTAGCATGGATGAAATTGTTTTTAGCAGAGCGAAGAACAGACTTAGCACGATTCCGGGCAGAAATATATAAAAGGTGTGATTCGGGGGTGGGTTGGCTCCAGTACCTCTTATAGGCCCTCTCCTTGTTGCGGACAGCATTAGAACAAGCGTCATTAAACCAAGGCTTTCTTGCATTAGTCAGAGGATATGAGAAAGGAATGTATGCTTCCATGCCCGAGAGAATAACCTCCGTAATGCGCAAGGCACACTCAGATGGTTCCCGGCCAAGGAAGCAATAATCATTCCATGGAAAATCAAAGAAGTACTGCCTGAGGGCCTCCCAATCTGCAGCTCCAAAGTGTCACAGGCGGCGTTTCTTTGGAGGGTACACAGGCCGTACTGGAGCGATTGGACATGTTAAGGTAATAAGATTATGATCGGAGGAGCCCAATGGAGAGAAAAGATGAACAGTGTAAGCAGAAGGATTAGTTGTTAGGAAAAGGTCAAGTATGTTGGAACTCTCTCCAAGGCTGTCAGGGATACGGGTAGGGTGCTGTACAAGCTGCTCTAGGTCATTAAGGATAGAAAAGATGTAGGCTTGTTCACCAGGTGGATCAGTGAAAGGAGAGGAGAGCCAAAGGTGGTGGTGAACATTTAAATCTCCTATAATGGAGATTTCAGAGAAAGGAGAAATGGATAGAATGTGTTCCATCGTAGAAGTAAGATAGTCAAAGAATTTTTGATAGTCAGTAGAATTAGGAGATAAGTAAACAGCACAGATATATTTAGTCAGAGAATGACAGGAAAGCCGAAGCCAGAGAGCAGAGAATTCAGAAGAATCAAGTTCAGGAACACGAGAGCAAGATAGATCGTTGCGTACATATACGCAACAGCCACCTTTGGCTTTGAAACGAGAATAGAGAAAGTAGGAGGATACAGAAGAGGGTTTGCTGTCAGTTGCCTCAGACAGCTGAGTCTCAGAGAGAAAGAGAAGGTGAGGTTTAGAGGAGAAGAGGTGGTGCTCGACAGCGTGAAAGTTAGAGGAAAGGCCGCGAATGTTACAGAAATGAAGAAGGAGTGAGTCAGACAGTGGTTCCAGGCAGCTCTTTGAGTCGTCACCGGGAGAGGGGCGGAGTTATGGTCCCCCCCCCTGGGGACTCCGAGGCATGATTTTTGTGCGCCATTTTCGATGATAATTTTGAAAAGGAAGTGTAGTGTGTAGCGTGTATATAGTTTGGCGTTGACAGTTAGAGAAACTTGTATTGGAGAGCATGCTGGTCTACTCTCTGTGTAACTGAGACACTGAAAAAGTTCAGCAAAGGGGGATGGTCAGGAACAAGTCCTGAGGGCTGATGAAACGGGAGCTCCAGCTCTCCCTGTCATCAGCTTTCCATCCACCTTGGGAGTACTGCCCTGCTCGATTGGTGCTACAGTCTCCTTGTATTTCGGTTGTAGTGTCATGTAGGGGGAGAAGTGACTTCGTGTATGTACTGGTATCTGAAAAGTTGATGGATTTGTGTACCAGGGTGATGAGTCCACCGCCACCGTTGTCACCCTGGTCTTGTCTAATGCTGGTGAAATTATGAAATGTAGGAGTTTTTTGTGTTGCATGTAATTTTGTTTCTTGTAAGATGGCAAGTTGCATGTTGTTTTGTTCGATGAATTGTATGAGTTCTTGTTTTTTGGTGTTGATGCCATCTATGTTTAATTGAAGGCTGTTTATGTTATATGTGCGATGTGTGTTGGGTGCTGCAGCATGGAGGGGAGGTGGTGGTTTGGATGGAGAGGAAGGGATAGGAGAAGGTTGTGATGGCGGTATGGGTTGGGGTGGATTAGTTTGGGGGTAGGAGGAGTTGGAGGATTGGGTGGTGTGGGAAAGATTGGTGGGTTAGGCTGAGGAGGTGTGGAGGAAGTAGGAGTAGGGTAGGTGGGGGGGTTAGTGGGTGGGGGGAAGGAGCATAAGGAGAGCAGGTCCAGGTGTTTGTGTAATATTTTCTGGATGCAAGTGTTGTGCGGGTGTAATGGATCCAGTTCTTGCAAGAATTGCACTGAACTGAACCCTTTTTCTGTCAGCTCGAGGTGATAGGTTTAGAGCATGTTGGACATATGTATTTGTTGGTGGGTCCAGGATTGCTCTCAATATTCCCGGCTGGAAAAAGTCGTCAAAAAATGACTGCTGGGGAGTCATTGCTCGGTGTAGAAAAAAACGGTGTTGTTGTGTGTGTTGCGTAGAGAGATGTGGTATTTGCCTGGGCGACTGAAGCTACTCCCAGGTTCTCGGACCCCGTGAGGTGTTGTGAACTGAGGTTAGGTTACTGCACTTCTGTACATTTAAGTGTAGATTATCAGCCATCTGTACTTCCCTTGATGTCATCACATAGTTGGTAATACAGTAATAGTCCTCCAGTCCAACCACCAATAATCCAAAAATCCCAATAGAGGTACAGTACTTTGAATTTGTTAAGGCAAAATTTTTCAAAATTTTCTGGTCTTTTTTCGAATTTTTCTGGGCTTTATCTAAAGATTTATCTGGCTTGAACTTGCCCTTGGACTTGGATATACTTGCCTGCAACTATTCATCTACACTTCTATGCATTCTGGTAAAACAATAACCCATATCAGTTTAAGTGTGTATTTAATGATAACGCACATATTTCTAATGTTTTCAAAGGGCCTTCCCAATAGTCCGAAAGACCCTTGGTCCCCTGCAATTCGGATTTCAGGACTTTTACTGTACTCCAGTCACCTTTTAGTGATCAAGCTTGTGTGCCTGGCTGCACCCTCACTCTGACCGGAGCACTCGAACCACTCAAGCAGCAGGCACCTGTACCACACCATACCATAGAGTAATTATTACAGCATTACATGTCACAAGATTTTTCTGTCCTTATGAGTGAACTTTGGGATACTTTGTAAATTACTATACATACCTGTACAATATATGATTATTAGTGTAATAATTACAGTAATGACAAACTTGAAATAAATCTTTCCATGCATAAGAATGAGATAAAAAAAAAAATCAGAAAAAAAAAGTTAATTATTGTTCTTCTTGTCAAATCTCCAAACCACTAGTTGATATTTACCGTTGGAACTGAAGAGTGACTTAATGTTACATTTCTGATTTACTGCAATAGTGGCAGTATCAAAGGTTCCACTGTTACCAAAATCACAGATATTCATGCAGCGTTCACAGGAATATTGCCTGTAATGTGAGCCAAAACTTTCCTCCTCCCAGCACTTTCATGGATCAACATGGCTAATGCTGTCTGGATGGTGACTGCACATTTTGCTGGTTTGTCGTTGATACCCACATGTACACCCGAGGAAACTTCCATGTTATACACTCACTCACCACTTCAAAATAGTAAATGTGAGACAAGTGGTAGCGAAGCAGTAGCCAACATTAAACTATCTGGTAACTGTGTGAGAAGGATGGGGATGGAAGAGAGAGGGGTGGGAACTATCAGCTCCCCCAGCCTTCCTCCTCCCTTAACCTCTCCCCTCCCACACAGCAGTACCAGACATATGAGTGTCTGGCTACTTCTTCGCTAGTGATTGTCTCACGCATAAAGGTCTGAACTGGCGGGCAGGTGTGTAAGGCAGAACTTTCCTTGGGTGTACATCTGCCCAAGCAACAGCCAGATTGTTGCTGCAAGTGCCTTCTTGAGTTCCATTGCTTCTGATGACTTTCCTACATACTTGTCCTCTCTCTCCCTGCCAATGTTGTTTGTGATGTTACAACTTTTAAACTCTAGTTACGAGTACATGTTGTGAACTCAGTAAGATGGAAAAAAGTTTTTTACATTTGCAGCTGACTTTGTGCTGAATAGTACTGGCTTTTTGATGTAGGAAGTAATTTGTGAATGAATATCTTAGTAAGAGTATGGTCTCAAGAACTTTAGCTTGTAACATTGAGCATACACTGCTTAATGAAATATAAACAGTGTAAGGTTTGATGCCTGTTCCTTCCATCACAGGAAGTACATTGGTCATATACCATACACTTCTTCAGTCCAGTGATGTAGCTACTGTACTTTTGATATTATTCTTGCTCCCACAAGATGATTTTATTCAAATTAGTGGAGCCATCTTTTAGTGGAGGGTTTAATGAAGGCTATATCTAAACCCTCCAACTCAAAAAGTCTAGCTTAAGGGTTAATAAAATCATCTGAAGACAGCAAAAACAATTCATTCATTAGGAGAGAACAAGAACAAAAGGAAAAAAATTTTTCATTAACTCCTAAAGGTCGGTCCTCGTTCTGGAACGTATCATGGGGACGTTGGTCCCCATTCCAGAACGATTAGACACTCTTGTGTCCTCAGCCACTGCTCTACAATAAATAATCATAGGGCATTGGAACACCACTCATTTTGAAGCTTAAGAGTTGTACTTTGGAGGGTGTAAAGATTTTTATGATAGGTTTAATAATTTTCATAGGAGTGATTTTTGGAAAATCACCTATTTTTTGTGAAAAATGCTCACTTCTGACGGTCAGTTTTATAAACAGTGCCTGACCCCAAGAGGTTATATGAAATAGGTTGCTTACCTATGAATGCTTACCTGTGGATACTTAGTGGGAAATAAGAAGTGGAACATCTTTTATGGTCTCACCTCTAAGATAGTGTTGTCCAATGTATTTGTCATAACGGGACATGAATGTGGTTATTGTGGGTGCTGTGACAATCTTCTTGGGTAGTGAGTTCCAATCATCGATTACCCTTACTGCAAACCAGTTGCCTGTTAGGGTCGTTCTCCAGTGGCTGGGCTTTGAGAGTTTTCAGGAGTGTCCTCTTAACTGGTTTGTGTTGAGCGTGAAGAACTTAGAAAAAGGAATGTCATCATATCCATGGATAAACTTGAATGTTTCGATCATATCCCCTCTCTTCCTTCTTTCACTTAACATCTGAAGTCTGAGTTGCCTGCATCTCTTCTCGTATAGTAATCCCTCCATTCCTGGAACCAGCTTTGTCACTTGCCACTGCACTCCCACCAGTGTCTGGATATCATTCACTAAATATGACGACCAGCACTGCTGCCAATAGTCAAGAATAGGATGCACCAATGAGAGGTAAAGTAGCACAAGGACTTCCTTACTCAAGGCGGTGAAATTTATTTTGATGACTCCAAGTTTACTGTTGGCTTTTGCTGCTACCTGTGGGACACGTAATGAAGGCTTCATGTCCGATGCTATCAGGATTCCCAGATCTTTTTCTAAGGTGGGTTTTTCAAGTGTTTTATTGCTCATTTGATAGTTGGCCCCAGGGTTTTTGTGTCCAGTGTGCATTGTCGTACACCTGTCTGCGTTAAAGTTCAACAACTACTTGCCACTCCACTTGTCCAGTCTCTCCATGTCTCTCTGCATTGCATTGATGTCTTCATCTGACCCGGTGATTCTATATTTTTGTATCATTTACAGACATGCTGGCTGTAGATTCCAAATTTGACACTAAGTCATTGATATATATGATGAAGAGGATGGATTTGAGCACAGATCCATGGTGACCTCCACTCTCAGCTGGGAGCCAGTTTGAGGCCTCATTTCTGATGGAGACCCTGTAGAGTCTTTCCAAAAGAAAGCTCTCGATCCAGCCTAAGACTTTCCCCGTTATTCTCGTCGCCTCAAGCTTGATGCACAGTCTTTGGTTGGGGACCCTGTCAAAAGCTTTTTCACAATCTAAGGACCATCCGGTCCTGGTGCTTTGCTGGTGTCAAGCTCAGACAGCTTCTTCTTTACGTCCAGTTGGCTTATTTCAGTTTGTGTGATCTTGGGTCCCTGGAATATAGCATCAGATGAGGCTGGTCCACTTAGATCTTCTTTCATGAAGATTTGTTGATTGCCTGATTCATTATCTCTGCAATCTCTTTGTCATCCTCAGTAAGTGTTCCATTGGTTGTTTTTAGTCTGGTGACAGTCTCCTTTATATTGAATTTCGAACGGACATATGCCCAGAAATGTTTTGAGTATGTTGTCGAATCTTTGACCACTTTATTCTTGTACTCATACTTAGCAGCCCTCACTTCTCTGATAGCTGTGTTTCTTGCTGCATTGTACAGTTCACATTTTTCAGGTGTTTTCCTGGCCCTGTATTTCTTCCATGCTTCTTGCGTCTTCTGAATCAGTATCCTTAGGTGCCTGTTCATCCATTTGGGTTTTCTTGATGATATTTTTGTTATTTGGTACATAGTCATCCAAAGTTCTTCCATAGTTTTTCAGAAATACATTCCATTTTTCCTGAACAGTTTTGCCAGAGAATAGAAGTCCCCACTCAGTATCATGGAATAATCTTCTCATTTTAGCAATGTCTGCCTTGTGGTAGCTAGTTTAATTTGATTTTATTACCCTCGTGATCCTGTGGCTTGGCATCAACAGCAAGGGGAAAACTCAATACAGCGTGTTTGCTTAGGCATTGTGGTGCTAAGTACTTCAGGTCACTAATCTCACAGTCAGTTTTTGTGAAGATGAGGTCCAATCTAGATGGGCTATCTGTCTCGCACAGGTGGGTCCAGTCATGTACGTGTTGGGTCCAAGAGTTGTCATTCACAGCCTCCAGGAAACTATGAGCCTGACCGTAGTTCTGGGAGCGGTTCATAACTCTATTCTCTTCCCAAATTATGTTACTAAAATTAAGGTCTCCAGACTAGAATCTGTTTGTTTCATGTACTTTCTTCACTTACTCTAATGAGATCACAGATTTCTTTCATTATTGTCACCTGGGGAGGATGGAGTTCTATATACAGTGCCTAATACTGTTGTCTTGTCTTCCTTACTTTTTATTTCACACCAGACTGATTCTTGTGCTTCATGATCTTGTAGGCTTGATACCGAAGACTCATCCACGACATACTCCTTCTTGACAAGTATCATTACTCCTTCTCCTGGGGTGTCTTGGATATGTCTGTCTTTCCTTATTATCGTGTAGCGATTTACATCAGACAAGCTAGTATTCAACATATCTATGTTGCACTTAGTTTTTGTGAGAAAGAGGAGGTATGGATTCTCTTTCTCTGTCAAAGCCTGACGGTCCGCTGTCTTGTTGTTTATTCCATCTATATTTGTGTAAATGCACATAAGGGTCTGGTGTGATTTATTCCATGTTCCTTTTTGGTTACCTATATTTTCTTTGGCGAAAGGGTTTTTGTCCAGGACCTCTGAGAGTCAGTTTGACTACTTCACTCTTCCTGTAATCAACAACCCTTTTGAACTTGTCTTTCTCAGTTTCCTCTTCATTTTGGGTCGCTGCTAGGTCGATTAGTTGTTTTCTCTCATCCCGCTCCTTCTTTGTTCTGTCCCTGAAGATCCTGATGTTCCTGGCATTTGGATCGGTTGATGTGTCCAGATGTGTCGTAGACCTGGACTGCGGTTGTCACCATTTCCTCAGTCTGGAATCTAGCTCTGAGTAGTCTTGGGTTGTTCTCTGCTTCTCATGATGGTTCTTACTGACTTTCCTGTGTGGTGGCCTTTTTTCTGTACAGTCTGGTGTTGTTTGTGATGTTGAAACTATACCCCTTCAGCTTCATCTGGTTGGTAAACAGTTTGGTTAGAAAGTCCAGGTCAGCAGCCTTGCCAATATCCATGTTGTCTGTGTATGATTCTGGTACATTTGCTTGTATTAGGTTTTTGGCTCTGAAAGCTTTTTCTTTCTCATTTTCTGTCAATTCTTTCATTTCTTCCTTGACTTCTTTCATTATGCCATTTACAGCTGCAGTAGTATCATCTCTACGTTCGTTAATAACCTCCCTAACTTCCTCTTTCACATTGTCTCTGATCTTATCTTTCTCCATCCCCACAACCCTGTTCATTACTGTAACCATGTCCTCTTTCTGGTGTTTTAAGATTTCCTTTAAAACTTTCTCATTTATCTCATCTACAAATGTCTCCCTTTCTTTGTTTAGGGTTTATTTACTTTTTGACTTAATGAAGTGTCATCTACCATGTAGAGTTCCTGGTTTGCTATTCTCTTCTCCAGCTCCTCTATTCTAGTGATGTTACTTTCCACTTGGTTCTTTAAGGGTCCTTTACAACTAATAAGCTGGTTGACTATTTTTCCATGGTTTCTCACAGTACAATAGAACTTAGCTGTCATACCTAAGTTTTTCAACAGGTCGAATTCACTGTCAGAGAGTCCTTTACAGTTTAGAGTGGACTGAAAATTTGCAGCAATCACAGCAGATCCTGTCATCCACCTTGGTGTTGCAGTGTCCACAAATTTCTATTTGTTTCTTCCCCTGGGTGCATTTTTTCCCACCATTAGTCCCTGTGGAAGTCATGCGGATTTGTATTGATGGATGCGTTCGCTAACAACCACAAGTCGCAGTCACAAGTCCATTATTACAAGCTCTGGCTAACACAGTCCTAATAATTTTTCTCCACTAGATATATTTAGGCAAGCGAAGAAGAACAGCCAATGAAAGAATTCTCTGAAGTTCTGTAGACCAGTGGATATGAAGGAAATTCAGGAGCTCGTCATCATATGTCCTTCCACAGCGTGTTTCCTCAGTTACATGTGTACTACAGCCATAATTTACAAGAGTCATGTGTGCTCTCATCTTAAATATTACTCACCCTTGTGAAGGGGATGTGGAGAAATTACACTTAAACAACTGGACAAAATTCAGAACAAAGCTGTACAAATAAACCACCTTCCCTTCATGTAAGATGGACTGTGCCTCCCTTTCATTATTTTACAGATATTTTTATCGCAAATGCTCAGACAAAGTTGCATCTGTTGTGTCACTTCTCCACATGTTCCCCCATGGTACACAGGTATTCGGTAGCGCTCATGACTTGACTGTCATATTGCCATATTGTGGAACTTCTGCCTATCAGAATTCATTTATTCTCCAAAGTGTGTCTTTTTGAAACTCATTTCCCCAGACTAGTTTCCCCCCAAACTTCAACCTACTGCAGTTCAAGTCCAACTGTTACAGAGTTTTTTATGAACAGAGGACATCTTTAATCTGGTGTATGGATTTTTTTTTTCCCCCCTCATCCCCTCTTTATCTTCTCTGAAAAAAACAAAAAAGGTGTTGTAGTTTCAGTCCCATACACATCAAAGGGGGTAATAGGAGATTGATTGTACTATTTTAGCTGCCTTCCTAACATTGCTAATTGTTACCATTCTACCTGCCTTTCTTACATTACTCTCCTGATTGCTAGCATTCTACTTGTCTTCCTCACGTTACTTTTGATTGTTACCATTTTACCTGCTTTCCTCGCATTACTGATTGTTACCATATTACCTGTTTTCCTAACATCACTCTCCTGATCGTTACCATTTTACCTGCTTTCCATACATTACTTACTGGTATAGTTATCATTCTACCTGTCTTCCTCACATTACTTTCCCGATTGCTACCATTTTACCTGCCTTCATCACATTACTCCCCTGATTGTTACCATTTTGCATGCCTTCCTCACATTACTTTCCTGATTGTTACCATTTTACCTGCCTTCCTTACATTACTTTCCTGATTGTTACCATTTTTCCTGCCTTCCTCACAGTGATTTCTCGCTTGATTGACTCTTGCCATTTATTTGCCCTCCTCACATTGCCTTCTTAAGTGAATATTACCATTTTATCTCCTTTCCTTACATAGCAAATCTTCTCAGGCCATGAATATGCTACACCTGATGCGAAACAGTGACCGCACATTGCATGAAGTTCTGAAACTGTCACCACTGAAAGCCTGGTTGGTTCGTCATGGCCACTCTTCTATTGTCAAATTTGCTCAGCTAGAGGTGTCAGATTTCCAGGCACCTCTTGTTTTTCAGGTGAGTCTGTTTTGTCAATTAAGATACTGTCAGTCTTCATTATGAGCCTGAGATGTCCTCAAATATCAGAGCTTTTCCATACAGTTAGTACTGTAAATATGGAAAAACTGACATATCAGCTTTATACGAAGGACTCCAGATAAACAGCTAGAGTGTTAAACTAGGGTACCACCTGTGCACATAAAAGACCCACATTCTGTTATAAAATTCTGTTTTAACAAATCATCTTGCCTGGCCCCAGCTTTCCTGCTAAAGACTTATTATGGCCCTACCTAAGCTACAGGTATACCTCCAAAGGATAGTGCCTACTATATAGAAGTAAAACGGACATAAGACTGACATAAAAGAGGTCTGAATGAAGAAAAAGTGGGAAAAACTCACCATGATAGACCCCAACTTGCTCTCTGAAAACAGAAACAACTGAAATTCTATCGCAATACTGATACCCCATAAGATTATGACTAGTGTTTTTTCCACAGGCAGAAACCCCCATGAGACGTTTTGTAGCATACATTGACCCAGAGAATCGTTTTTCTGTGGAGGACAAGCTCTCCCAGGTCAACACACTCCAGCAACTTCAAAACATTGCCAGCTACAACTTCATGCGTGAAGGATTGTCCCGTGGCCGTGTTTACATCCATGCCTTGTGGTTTGACATCTATACTGGTGATATCTACTATTTCAGCCGCCAGCAGAAGATGTTTGTTGATGTAAATGAGACCAACATGGAGAAGCTTCTAGACGAGGTGCTGAAATACTACACATAACCATTCCTCACCTTACCTGCACCTTAATTTACTCTGACAAGTACACTCCATATTCTGCACAAAGAACTGTAGCACAGCATTTTGTCTCAGGTTCTGGTATATGATAATGCATGTATGGCAGTGGGGTTATGTTGAGGAGAATTAGCTTAGTATGTTGTGTGGATTCTTTGTAAATTCTAATGACGAGATAAACATTCAGAGTAAAAATAGAGCAAAGATGAACTGAATCATTACAGTAGTTGTGTTTGTAGTACAGTACGGTACAGTTCTATACTGTACATGTCAGCAGATCACCAAGTTAGTCTTGCACAACTCAGATTTTTCATCAATCACTTTAGAAGTTCTGCCATAATCATACCTAATGGCATTGAAGAAGTATTGTTGTTAAAAGCTACCATTGCACATGCATCCATCAAAATGTCTATCTATCTGTCTATCTACTGCCTGATGCCTCAATCCCACATGGGGTGGCCACAAACAAATCGCCTCCATGTCACTCTGTCCCCTGCCATTTCACTACCACACTCCCAACTCACACCCCTCTCTCTCATATACCTCTCCACTCCATCCCTCCATCTCATCCTCGGCCTCCCCCTCCCTCTCGCCCCCTCCACCTCACTCACATACACTCTCCTCGTCAGTCTTTCACTCTCCATCCTCTCCTCATGCCCAAACCACCTTAACGTGTTTTTTCTCCTAACACTTCCCATCATGTCCTCAACCACACCACAACGCTCCTTCACTTCCTCATTTGTTATTCTGTCTCTTCATGTGACTTCACATGCTTCTCTCAAATAACTCATTTCCACTGCTTTCACTCCTGACTTCTGTCCTTCCAACAGGGTCCAAGCTTCACTTCCATATGTTAGAGTTGGTATCACAATACTCTCATGTAACAACTTTTTCACTTCCATGCTCACCTCCCTGTTTCTTATCACTGCTTGCAACGAACCAGCAACCTTCCTTCCCTGCTGTACCCTTTCGAGCACTTCACCCTCCAGACTTCCATCCTTACTCATCACACT
The DNA here is from genome assembly GCA_018397915.1 of Birgus latro. NCBI lineage: Eukaryota > Metazoa > Arthropoda > Malacostraca > Decapoda > Coenobitidae > Birgus > Birgus latro. Next base: position 4,918 of record JAGKTI010012143.1, on the reverse strand, counting down.
GCTCAAGTACTTAAATTTACTCACATTCTCCATATCCTTCCCATTCAGTCTCACTGTACATTCACTGGCTTCACTTCTCTCGAAGACCATCACTTTACTCTTCCCTACATTCACCTTTAGATTCCATTTCTTACACACTCTCCCAGACTCATCTACCAAGCCTTGCAGGTCCCCTTCGTCTTCGCTCAACAACACAGTATCATCTGCAAACAACAGTACAGGGAGTTTCCAAACACTGCCCTCTCTCACTAGGGCTGCTCCAACATCCACTGCCTGACCTTGTATCTCTTTTATAACCCCATCCATGTACAGATTGAACAACCATGGAGACATGACACATCCTTGTTTCAATCCAACCTTCAAATGGAAAGATTCACTCTTTTTGCCATCCACACGCACTGCAGCCTTAGCACCCTCATACATACTCTTCACTGCCTTCAACAGCTTCCCATCCACTCCATATATTCTTTATACCTTCCACAATCCTTGTCTATCCACCCTGTCATATGCTTTCTCCAGATCCATGAAGGCTGCATACAACTTCTTTCCCTTCTCTAGATACTTTTCCACTACGGATCTAAGAATGAATATCTGGTCTACACAACCTCTTCCCTTCCTAAAACCTCTTTGTTCTTCTCCAACTAATTCCTCTGTAATTTCCCTAACTCTGTCAATAAGTATCCTACCATATACTTTTCCTATTACACTGAGAAGGCAAATGCCCCTATGATTACCACACACTGCTTTTTCCCCTTTTCCTTTGTACAGAGGAATAATTATACCTGAGTTCCAACCCCCTCCCAGCACAAATGTCCACTAAAGCACTGCCATTCTCATCCATCTCTGCAGCCACACCCCACTCACCAACCACTCCATCCACCTTCTCATTCCCTACTTTTCCATTCATATCTCCAATCAGAAACAGTCTCTCATTCCTTTCAGACTTTTCCAAGCAGGCTTCCACATTTGTCCAGAACTCTTCTCTTACTCTACTTACTCGATCTTGCATTGGCGGATACACACACACAGTTGCCCACATTTGTAGTCCAACTGTCACTCTTACCCACACAATCCTTGACCCAACTGATCCATACTCTCTTACATTCTCCTTCCATCTGTTGCTCACAGCAATATACACTCCCTCTTTCGCCCTCTCATTCTCACCCAGTCCCACGCATATACCCCATCCATACTCCCATTCTCTCACACTCTCACCTCACCATTTAGTTTCAGTTATTCCACATACATCCACTTTCGCACTCTCAAGCACCAGTACAGTCTCTCTCTCTTTCACCTCGTCATTCATACCCCTAACATTCCATGTTGCAATCTTTACCACGTCCTTTGTCCGGTCCTTTTTCGTCAACTTTTGGTCAGTCCTGGTCTGAGGCTTCTTGTTCGTATTTTTAGTTAGATGTTTTTACGGGGTGGGGCACTAACCCACCACCAACCCTTTTAGTCGCCTCTTACCAAATAATATATACAGTAATCCCTCTACTATCCGGACGTCCACTATCCGGACACCTCACTATTCGGACATCGTGGGCTGATGGCACAAACCCCCAATTTGAAAAAAAAAAAAAAAAAATCCGATTTTTTCCGACCGCGTCAGTTTGAATTTCCTGCCCGCGCCGACTAGCTCCCTTCCCGCTCAGTCTTCCTCCTACTAGTTCTGTCTCAACTCCCGTGAACAGTGGATGGCTGTCCGCTCGTTTGTGGTATTTTCGTTTTTGTTTACATAATCAAAAGTCACAGTGCTATGGATTAAGTGTAGTTAAACACTGGATTACTGGATATGCTTCAAGAGCAATTATGACCACTGTAAAAACCTTAGAGGTGAGGGTAAACAACAATCATGGACTGTAAGTAAACATTGTCAACTGCTAAATATTTTCCATAATCACTTCTAAATCCTCATTCTCTGGTTACATTTTATTTACCTCATGCTGTGTGTCCCATATTTGAGTGCATAGACTGTGAAAGAAGTGATTTTCTCAGTGATTACCATGTCTCTTACATACATTCACTATCTAGTCAACTGGTGAACATTTTTGCCCCACACACCTCTAAATCATAATTTTTCTGGTTACATTTTATTTACTTCATGCTTTGTGTCCCATATTTGAGTGCATAGGCTGTGAAAAGGTGATTTTCTCAGAAATAATCATGTCTGCCTTACTCACCTGAAAATCATCATTTTTGGGTTAAAATTCGATTAATTCATGCTTTGTGCCAATTATTTATGTGAATGGGGTCTTAATTAAGTGCTATGCATGTCCAGGAGGGAGGTAGGTAGGTGGTTTTCTGATTTAGGTTAGGTTAGGTTAGGTTAGGGTCAAGAATGACTGGTGCTGTTAGTGAACAGTGAACACCTTTGCCATACCTAACTCTTTTTCTGGTAACAATTTATTTATTTGATGCTGTGTATCCCATATTTTACTGCATAAGATATGAGAAATGATGATTTTCATAGTGATAGCCACGTCCGACACTTACTTACATAAGCTGCCAACTCGTGAACTGCCTTACTCACCTCAAATTCATCATTTTGGGGTTAAAATTTGATTAATTCATGCTTTGTACCAATTATTTATGTGAATGGGGTCTTAATTAAATGCTATGCATGTCCAGGAGGAAGGTAGGTAGGTGGTTTTCTGATTTAGGTTAGGTTAGGTTAGGGTCAAGAATGACCGGTGCTGTTAGTGAACAGTGAACACCTTTGCCATACCTAACTCTTTTTCTGGTAACAGTTTATTTATTTGATGCTTTGTATCCCATATTTTAGTGCATAAGATATGAGAAATGATGATTTTCATAGTGATAGCCACGTCCGACACTTACTTACATTAAGCTGCCAACTCGTGAACTGCCTTACTCACCTCAAATTCATCATTTTTGGGTTAAAATTTGATTAATTCATGCTTTGTGCCAGTTATTTATGTGAATGGGGTCTTAAGTGCTATGCATGTCCAGGAGGGAGGTAGGTAGGTGGTTTTCTGATTTAGGTTAGGTTAGGCTAGGGTCAAGAATGACCGGTGCTGTTGGTAAACAGTGAACACCTTTCCCATACCTAACTCTTTTTCTGGTAACAATTTATTTATTTGATGCTTTGTATCCCATATTTTAGTGCATAAGATATGAGAAATGATGATTTTCATAGTGATTGCCACGTCCGATACTTACTTACACTAACCTGCCAACTCGTGAACACCCCTGCCTTACTCACCTCAAATTCATCATTTTTGGGTTAAAATTCGATTAAGTCATGCTTTGTGCCAATTATTTATGTGAATAAGGTCTTAATTAAGTGCTATGCTTGTCCGGGAGGGAGGGAGGTAGGTGGTTTTCTGATTTAGGTTAGGTTAGGTTAGGGTCAAGAATGACTGGTGCTGTTGGTGAACAGTGAACACCTTTGCCATACCTAACTCTTTTTCTGGTAACAGTTTATTTATTTGATGCTTTGTATCCAATATTTTAATGCATAAGATGTGAGAAATGATGATTTTCATAGTGATAGCCACGTCCGATACTTATTTACACTAAGCTGCCAACTCATGAACATCTACGCCTTATTTACCTCAAAATCATCATTTTTGGGTTAAAATTCAATGAATTCATGCTTTGTGTCCATTATTTAATGCATATGGTGTGAGAAAGGGTGATTTTCATAGTGATTTCCATGTCTGATACTTACTTACACTTGCTGGCAAGTTGTGAGCACCTATGCCTTACGCCCCTCTAAATCATCAGTTTTTGGTGAAAATTCAGTTAATTCATGCTTTGTGTGCATTATTTATGTGAAAGGGGACTTAAATAAGTGCTATGCATGTCCGGTAGGGAGGTAGGTAGGTTGTTTTCTGATTTAGGTTAAGTTAGGTTAGGGTCATGAATGACCTGTGCTGGAGCTTCAGGACCAATATCCAGATAAGACCAATATCTGGACAAGACCAATATCCGGACATGCCTTTGGCTCTATTATGTCGGATAATTGAGGGATTACTGTATATAAAAAAATAAGGTAATTGATAGTGCCATACACCTGGAATTGGCTAAGTATCACTTGGCAGCATCCAACCTGCACTCGTTCGCTTATTTCCCCTGCTTTTTTCCCCGTGAAATATGCTGTATGAACTATTCTCGTAATATAAATGTACAGTAAACCCTTCATAAGCCGAACTACAGTATATGGGGCTCTACCCTGGTTCGAATTACCGATTTTCCGGCTTACCGAATTTTCACCCCCCAAAATTGCTTAATTACCGAATTTTCACCCCCCAAAATTGCTAAGACAATACCTATTACTTGTCCTTTAAACACTAAATTAAAGAAGCATATATAAATAAATAAGTTATGACAAAAAACAATTTAGTGCATTTAATATCCTGTATGAGACAGCCCTAGCATGTATTCAATATGGACAGTGGGTGTTAAGCGCCGAAGTGGTGACATGTAGATTGTAGGAGGACGACTGGGCCTTGATAGCAGGCTGTGAAGCCTATGCCCAGAGTTGGACACATAAAAAAAAAAATATATATATATACATTTAACCCCTTCAGATAGGGAGAGCTGGAGCTCCTTTCACTAGCTACCTAATCATCCTCCTTTGCTGACCTTTTCAGTGTGACAGTAACATGGAGAGTAGACCAGCATACTCTCCCAAACATTTCCTCTAACTATCCTATGCACTACACCACATGCGCTTTACATATCACACAACGTACCCCACTACGTTACAGGGGTTGACGCCAGCAAGGGCATGCGGCCAGAAAACTTTGCCCCCGCTACCTAGTGGCGGACTTTGGGGGGAGGCTTGACTGGGGTTCCGCCGGCATAGATCATGGGTCCGGGGCGAGATGGGGCTCGAACCTGTGCTAGAGGGTACAGGGCATTGCGGTTCCCAGGCTGCCGCTTCCGCTCA